>JAWPHD010008367.1:0-116020 GCA_037043455.1 Cyrtodaria siliqua | reverse complement strand
ACTGGGAGCTAGTTTTACTCACCTGGGAGCTAGTTTTACTCACCTGGGAGCTAGTTTTACTCGCCTGGGAGCTAGTTTTACTCGCCTGGGAACTAGTTTTACTCACCTGGGAGCTAGTTTTACTCGCCTGGGAGCTAGTTGTACTCACCTGGGAGCTAGTTTTACTCGCCTGGGAGCTAGTTTTACTCACCTGGGAGCTAGTTTTACTTGCCTGGGAGCTAGTTTTACTCGCCTGGGAGCTAGTTTTACTCACCTGGGAGCTAGTTTTACTCGCCTGGGAGCTAGTTTTACTCGCCTGGGAGCTAGTTTTACTCGCCTGGGAGCTAGTTTTACTCACCTGGGAGCAAGTTTTACTTGCGTGGGGGCTAGTTTTACTCACCTGGGAGTTAGTTTTACTCAACTGGAGCTAGTTTAACTCACCTGGGAGCTAGTTTTACTCACCTTGGAGCTAGTTTTACTCAACTGGGAGCTAGTTTTACTCACCTGGGAGCTAGTTTTACTCAACTGGGAGCTAGTTTAACTCACATGGGAGCTAGTTTTACTCACCTGGGAGCTAGTTTTACTCAACTGGAGCTAGTTTTACTCACCTGGGAGCTAGTTTTACTCAACTGGGAACCAGTTTTTCTCATCCTCACCTGATAGCTAGTTTTACTCACCTGGGAGCTAGTTTTACTCACCTGGGAGTTAGTTTTACTTGCCTGGGAGCTAGTTTTACACGCCTGGGAGCTAGTTTTACTTGCGTAGGGGCTAGTTTTACTCAACTGGGAGCTAGTTTTACTCACCTGGGAGCTAGTTTTACTCACCTGGGGGCTAGTTTTACTTGCCTGGGAGCTAGTTTTACTCACCTGTGAGCTAGTTTTACTCACCTGGGGGCTAGTTTTACTCACCTGGGGGCTAGTTTTACTTACCTGGGAGCTAGTTTTACTTGCCTGGGAGCTAGTTTTACTCACCTGTGAGCTAGTTTTACTCACCTGGGGGCTAGTTTTACTCACCTGGGAGCTAGTTTTACTTGCCCGGGAGCTAGTTTTACTCGTCTGGGAGCTAGTTTTACTCGCCTGGGGGCTAGTTTTACTCACCTGGGAGCTAGTTTTACTCAACTGTGAGCTAGTTTTACTTGCCCGGGAGCTAGTTTTACTCGCCTGGGAGCTAGTTTTACTCACCTGGGAGTTATACTCACCTGGGAGCTAGTTTTACTCACCTGGGAGTTAGTTTTACTTGCCTGGGAGCTAGTTTTACTTGCGTGGGGGCTAGTTTTACTCAACTGGGAGCTAGTTTTACTCACCTTGGAGTTAGTTTTACTTGCCCGGGAGCTAGTTTTACTCGCCTGGGAGCTAGTTTTACTCGCCTGGGGGCTAGTTTTACTCAACTGTGAGCTAGTTTTACTTGCCCGGGAGCTAGTTTTACTTGCCTGGGAGCTAGTTTTACTCTCCTGGGAGCTAGTTTTACTCGCCTGGGGGCTAGTTTAACTCACCTGGGGGCTAGTTTTACTCGCCTGGGGGCTAGTTTAACTCACCTGGGGGCTAGTTTTACTCGCCTGGGGGCTAGTTTAACTCACCTGGGGGCTAGTTTTACTCAACTGGGAGCTAGTTTTACTTACATTTTACTCACCTGGGAGCTAGTTTTACTCAACTGGAAACCAGTTTTTCTCATCCTCACCTGATAGCTAGTTTTATTCACCTGGGAGCTAGTTTTACTTAACTGGGAGCCAGTTTTCCTCATCCTCACCTGAGAGCTAGTTTTACTCAACTGGGAGCTAGTTTTACTTAACTGGGAGCCAGTTTTCCTCATCCTCACCTGAGAGCTAGTTTTACTCACCTGGGAGCTAGTTTTACTTAACTGGGAGCCAGTTTTCCTCATCCTCACCTGAGAGCTAGTTTTACTCAACTGGGAGTCAGTTTTACTCACCTGGGAGCTAGTTTTACTCACCTGGGAGCCAGTTTTACTCACCTGGGAGCTAGTTTTACTCAACTGGGAGCTAGTTTTACGTGCCTCGGAGCCAGTTTTACTCATCCTCACCTGAGAGCCAATTTTACTCACTTGGGAGTTAGTTTACTCAACTGGGAGCTAGTTTTACTCGCCTGGGTGCTAGTTTTATTCACCGGAACTAGTTTTACTCATAAGAGAGCTCACCTGGGAGCAAGATTTACTCACCTGGGGGAGTCTTTATTTCCGAGAGGTCTAAGATTCAGCAGCTTTCCTCCGACAGTGGCTGAACAGTATGACAACTGTTTTACTTCTAAAGCTGGCACTGAAGCCACCAGGCATGTTCCTACCAACATAACAGATCCACATACAAATATCTGGAGATTCATTTTGCTAACCATGTCACGAGATTTCAGAATAAGTTCACATCACATGGTTTTCAATAGCCTGTGACGAGATTACGGAATATGTTCACATCCCATGGTCTTCAATAGCTTGTGATGAGATTATGGAGCCTGTGACGAGATTACGGAATAAGTTCACATCTACCACCTGGTCTCAGCTACCATGTCACGATACTACAAAACAAGTTCACCTCATTTGGTCGTCAATAACCGATCACGAGATTATGGTATATATTCACTTCACTTGGTGTTCAATAACATGTCACAAGATTACGGAATACATTCACATCACATTGTTTTCAATAACCTGTGATGGGATTACGAAATTTACTTCACCTTGTCTTCATCAAAATGTTATGCTATTATGGAATGAGTTCATTTCACTTGGTATACATCGGATTTAACTTCTAGTATTTTAACCTGTTGGTTGTATGCCCAACTTATTGCACTAATTTGCAGCTTACCTACTTCTCCTGTTGTGTGCTGAAAAAAAAATAAGTAGTCTATAATTTGTTGTTTGTTATCCTGAAATTACTCACTGTGTTTGTTATCCTGAAATTAGAATACAGACATGATAGCACGTAGACAGGCCTGCGAAATCTCTGAATAAAATCTGGATTCTCAGGACGTTCCATTTGCTATCTGGATCTCCGGATTTAAGCGTACAATCTCAAGATTTTCCATCAAACTTATTTTTAAAAAATGTCTTTGTTTTGAAGGGACACATGGCTTTCTCGATTTTTTTTAAATTCGCGTTTTTCTGCATTACATGCATTTGTTCAATCATTAAAGGGACACACAGCAATCTTTATTTTTTTAAAACTCAAGGCGTCCTGCTAGTTTTTCTGCATAACTTGCATTTGTTCAATCATTAATATTAATTATACACATAGTACTAAGCAATTTGTTTTGGCATATTATTATGTTTTGATATTATTGCACCAATAATATATCAAAACCTATAGTATAATAAGACGAAATAGTGAATACTTAAAACTTGATTTATTTTAAATGTGACCAGGCTAAAAGTAAAAATGATACTGGATATATAAATCGAGACACCCATTTCAAACACTTCAAGATTGGCGGGTGTGCCTTTAATATTAATTGTAAGACTATTACAAAGGAAATTGTTTTTACATTTTTCTAACAGTTGGTTATATTGCATCAATAATAAATTTGAAGATGTGGTGGATAATAAAAGTGATGGATAATAAAGAAACAGTTAAAAATAATGACACTGGATTAATAAATCAAGACACTAATTTTAATACCTGATAAAAAATTCAAGATTGCCATGTGTCCCTTTAACAGCTATATTTTCATAGCTTATCAGCTATTTCCTGCAGTGGTCATTGATAAGTGTCAAATCAATGGGGGTCATCAGTTTGATATACAATTAGGCCAGAGTTTTTTATTTTTATTTTTACGGGAGAGCCTACCCTAAATTTTTCAGAATTGACATAAAAATATGTTAAAAATCATGAATTTTATTTTATCGTTTACTCCTGTTTGATCTGCTACAACTTTTTTAAAAAAAAAAGTTGGGCTATAGAGGTCTCAAGTTTTGATTTATACTTTTAATTGTATGCTTGTGTCAGTAGAACACTGTGATGCACCGAAGGTATGTCGGGGCAGGCTATATGAAGGTATCATTCAAAATACTTAAAGGGACACTGTCCGTAACTTGAAAATTTACTAATTAAAAGCAAGATTATATGATGGAATTCAATCGTGGTATAAAAAAAAAGGATAACCGCTTCGGGCGTTTGAACTCGCAGCCCAAACTAAAAATACACTCGCGGTAATAATAGTGAGCGTAAGCGTGAACTAGCCGACATCGCTACTACCTGAGCTAACCGGGCTATACATATTTCGCAATACATACTATGGTGAAAACTTAATGCGCTAATGGAAGTCACATGATCGCAGAAAGGTAAATATGGTGGGTCCCACTTTATTTACAAATAATAATTAAAAGCTTCTTTTTTTTCAAACTCACGAATGTATTACTACAGACTTTTTACGGTCTATGCTCATGCTTTGATGTATACATTTCACTGAATAAAAGTCAGACGGTTATTTGGTTATGCTCAATATCTGCTTACTTACGGACAGTGTCCCTTTAACAAAAAATAAATAAATAAGCCATCTGAATTTCAAGCAAAAAGAAGAAATATGATATGATGAGGATGGCATCTTTTAATATATTAGCACTTTTAATTGTTTTGCAAATTAAAAAATAAATGAAAAATATGTTCGCATAAGGAGAATGAAAACATCTTTGTTTCACCTTGGGTGTGTCGAGTTGTGTTACCCCCGGCATTTATGACTCAGAAAATCGACTTATGGGATTTACTGACAGTCTGATACTCTTTTTTTCATTTCTGCCTATTTTGCTTATTGAATCCCTCTGCAGGCATTGTTGATTAATGGGTCTGTAAGACCCTACATACTATACTCAGTTGCAAAAGAAATTGGACACTTTGAAATTTTACTTTACACCCTAACCTCTTGATCAAGCGACAGTCCCTTAATGATTCGACCTATTGAAAAACAAATGACAACATGATATTGGCAATGGAATGATAAAAACGTTGGTACCAAGCATGGCATATTCATTTTGGAATTTGTCAATTTAATTCTAAACGACTTTATACAATTAAATCTAAACAAAACTCAGTGTCCACTTTCTTATGCAACTGAGTATATGACACATTGGCAAATTGACATTTACGTTTTCGATTTATATGTCAACATAGCGGGGTTCCGAATTTCATCCTAATTTTTCACTTATCATGTGGCGTGCTTGACATTTTTAAACACGGTGATAAACTTGTACGTGCTAATTTAAATGTACATCAGAGGATGCATTGTAGCAAAGTGTGTGGCAGAATGTACTAGTATAATCACTCTGTGGGCACTGAGTACATTAGAGTATGCATGCATGCAGTGTGTGGTAGCTGTGTGTGGCAGTATGTACCAGTATAATCACTCTGTGGGCACTGAGTACATTAGAGGATGCATGCATGCAGTGTGTGGTAGCTGTGTATGGCAGTATGTACTAGCATAATCACTCTGTGGGCACTGAGTACATCAGAGGATGCATGCATGCAGTGTGTGGTAGCTGTGTATGGCAGTATGTACCAGTATAATCACTCTGTGATCACTTTGTTTATGACTAATTTGATATGGTTGTTTACCAGTTTGTACATGTACTGTTGGTACCGAGGTCAGGTTTGTCAGTGTCAATATTATTTAGATTGTTTGCCAGTATATATAGCCATGCTTATACAGAGGTTGTTTGCTGGTAGATTATTTTAAAATGGAGGGGGTTTGCCTATATATAGCCATGCTTATATGGAGGTTGTTGTCTAGTAGATTTTAATATATAATATTGCCTGTATAATATATATGGCTTAGAATGTCCACACCGAGGTTCACACCGTGGTTATTTTCCAGTAAATAAATAAACATAAATGAACATGTTAATACAATTTGTTTGCCAGTATACATATGACTATGTTAATACCGATGTTGTTTGCCAGTATAGATATCGGACTATGTTAATACAATTTGTTTGCCAGTATACATATGACTATGTTAATACCGATGTTGTTTGCCAGTATAGATATCGGACTATGTTAATACCGATGTTGTTTGCCAGTATACATATGACTATGTTAATACCGATGTTGTTTGCCAGTATACATATGACTATATTAATACCGATTTTGTTTGCCAGTATACATATGACTATATTAATACCAATGTTGTTTGCCAGTATACATATGACTATGTTAATACCGATTTTGTTTGCCAGTATACATATGACTATATTAATACCGATGTTGTTTGCCAGTATACATATGACTATATTAATACCGATGTTGTTTGCCAGTATACATATGACTATATTAATACCGATGTTGTTTGCCAGTATACATATGACTATGTTAATACCGATGTTGTTTGCCAGTATACATATGACTATGTTAATACCGATTTTGTTTGCCAGTATACATATGACTATATTAATACCAATGTTGTTTGCCAGTATACATATGACTATGTTAATACCGATCTTGTTTGCCAGTATACATATGACTATATTAATACCGATGTTGTTTGCCAGTATACATATGACTATATTAATACCGATTTTGTTTGCCAGTATACATATGACTATGTTTAAATACCGATGTTGTTTGCCAGTATACATATGACTATATTAATACCGATTTTGTTTGCCAGTATACATATGACTATATTAATACCAATGTTGTTTGCCAGTATACATATGACTATATTAATACTGATTTTGTTTGCCAGTATACATATGACTATATTAATACCAATGTTGTTTGCCAGTATACATATGACTATGTTAATACCGATTTTGTTTGCCAGTATACATATTACTATGTTAATAGTTATGTTGTTTGCCAGTATACATATGACTATGTTAATACCGATGTTGTTTGACAGTATAGATATGACTATGTTAATACCGATGTTGTTTGCCAGTATATATATGACTATATTAATACCGATGTTGTTGGCCAGTATACATATGACTATGTTAATACCGATGTTGTTTGCCAGTATACATATGACTATGTTAATACCGATGTTGTTTGATGACTATGTTAATACCGATGTTGTTTGCCAGTATATATATGACTATGTTAATACAGATGTTGTTTGCCAGTATACATATGACTATGTTAATACCGATGTTGTTTGCCAGTATATATATGACTACATTAATACCGAAGTTGTTTGCCAGTATATATATGACTATGTTAATACCGATGTTGTTTGCCAGTATGTATATGGCTATGTTAATACCGATGTTGTTTGCCAGTATACATATGACTATGTTAATACAGATGTTGTTTGCCAGTATACATATGACTATGTTAATACCGATGTTGTTTGCCAGTATACATATGACTATGTTAATACCGATGTTGTTTGCCAGTATACATATGACTATGGAAAAAAAAGGAAAATGCCTACCGACCTACCCTACTTTTTTAGAGCATGCAAAAGGAAACACACCTATCTTTTTTTTTTTTGGCCTTAGTATAAGGGGGAAAAAAAAAAATCAATATGTTTACATTCAGACAAAGTGGGTTTTGGGATTTGTGGTAATATATACAGGTAGTTTGATCTTATAATCAATTTACTTGTATCTTTTTATGGGTTGTGCTGAAGCCATTATAGAGAATAAAGATTGTCAACCGAGAAAGTTATTTTCGCTCATGCTGGTGTAAATGATTTGATCAAGACTTTTTTGTATGTGAACGAAATGCAACAAATCATAAATTAATGATATGGTAGCTGTGCTTGAGTGTCGGCAGGTGGCAAACCCAGGACTCGTAGTAATGTTGTCATCAATTACTAGTACAAAGGTTAGTTACGTCAATGCAAGGGCACATATTGTCAATGACCATTTTAGCCAAATTTGCACATGCAACCACTGGGCATATATGCAACCACTGGGCGTGTAGGAATAACTGCAACATTACAGTTAATCACATAAAAGATGTTGTTCATTTTAACCCAAATCCAATTAGCGCATACTTGTCAGAAACAAGATAAAATGGCATCTCGTTCTTGTTAATCGGAAATTGATTACAAAATGCAGTAATGTTTTATAGGAAGTTGAGGCAGTCTAATATGGAGGGTTTATATAGCGCATATAGTAATTTCCTACTAGTACTAAATCGCCATTTAGATGGTGACTACGAGAGGCGCCCCACTTATATTTGAACACTTTTATTGTGTAACTGAATCAACTATCTTGAAATTCTCGCCGAATATGTTGATTGTAATGTCAATTCTAATGATTCCTTCGATATGAAACATTATGACATGCACTATTATGTGCTTCCTAATGTTGCTGCATCCGTATTTTTGAAAATGGGTAGAGAATGACATTTTGAAGCAAAAATCGTCAATTATAAAAATAACTGCAATACAAATTTTAACACAATTGCTTTTAAAATATCGTTAAAGGTTATTGTAATCCGATATGCCCATGCCTGAACGTAGAAAAGTGTAATATGCATTTTTTTTTAATTTGTCGATTTTCAAGATTTTAGCGAAAATTAACATGAAATTCAACTATGAAAATGACTAAATTTACGAAAGCGTCTAGTTCAAAACATTAACTGCAGGCATTTTTGTGACTTCCTCCGCTATAAAAAACAAGTTTCATAAGTTTCTCAAAAGAAAAGATAGAAAAATATATAACTTTAAATTTAGGGTCAAAACACACACATTTGCAAATAATGATAAAAATAATATATTTGTTTACCAAATATATCTTTATAAGGTATACGATATACATATATGGTATACATCAACAATAACTGTTCATGTTTTTATATTACAAAATATGATAAAAACAGTTATTTTGGTTCATTTATAAAATTATCAGTAACACAGGAGCAAATTTTCCTATTATCTGTCAATGTTTTAATATTGCGATAAAAAGTCGAGCTTTTAATTCAGCATCTATATTTTTGTCTTAAAATAAAACATACGAGCATATTTAAATTATAAACACAGGTTTAAACAATTATGATATGCATTTAGTGCAATTATTTGGTTTAAGGTAAAACTCCACGGCAACAGCAACATATAGGCTTCAAATTAGAAAATGGTGTACACCTTATTCAAAATGCAATTTAAAAAGGACCGCGTGAAATTGGATATTATTTTTAAATGCATACGTTCTAAATGACAGTTTCACATCATTAAATCACGTATTTTTTATGACAATCACTTCCGCTGAAATAACCCACCTTAAACAAAAGTGTTCAAATATAAGTGGGGCGCCTCTCGTATATAGAGCATATAGTAAATTTACTTACCCATAGATCCCGAATGAAATGGGCAATGGAATATAGCGTATTTTTGGAACTCTGTTAAAACTCGTTTTCTGTTACACCATCAAATGTTACATGTTAAATTTGTGTTTTGAGTATTGGATAGAATTTAGTAAAGAACGTATCGATCATTAATAAACATAATGATGACATGATGGTCTCAACCTATCTTGTTTACATCCCTTTTAGAATGTAGAATGGAATGGTTCCTAGATCCATTATAGGGCAAATGTTCTGGATTCAAAAAATATATATTTGCTTATATTTTGTTTGCCGATTCGAGATTATCCTAGTTTGAAAAAAACAACACCACCATGATGATTATTTATATGGCTATCATTTAATTACTAATTAAAATTTGTTTATACAGCGACAAAAAATATGAAATAGCACATTTATTGCGAAAAATTGCTTATTCCAAATAAAACTTATTCGAAATAAAACTTATTCGAAATAAAACTTATTCGAAATAAAACTTATTCGAAATAAAACTTATTCGAAATAAAACAGTATCGCTAGGAAGATGCTTTGTTTGGCTTCTCATTGTATAAAACATTTATAGGTTATAATACTTGTACCATACTAGGAAGATGCTTTGTTTGGCTTCTCATTGTATAAAACATTTATATAACCATTATACAATACTTGTACCATACTAGGAAGATGCTTTGTTTGGCTTCTCATTGTATAAAACATTTATAGGTTATAATACTTGTACCATACTAGGAAGATGCTTTGTTTAAATGGCCTTCTCATCATATAAAACATTTATATAACCATTAAATAATACTTGAACCATGGCAAAAAAAAAGATGCACGGTGAATTGCGTAAATATGTTAAGAAAACAAAAATTGCATTATATTTCATTTCTATCTTGAAATTTTATTTGGCATTCTGGCGATGTAAAATATATAATAATGCTATCTACTTTGCAATCAGACATTATATATCCATCTTTTAACTGGTGTACCTGTCATATCATAATTCTCACGCCATCATGATAAGCCAGGTAAAAATCGATAACTGCAGCATCGATAGCCTTACCTGGACAAGTTGTTTCTGCACAATTCAGCATTCATACTATGGTGTCATGTCCCCTACAAAATTGTTTATCAAAACCCTGTCCAGGTGTTAAGGTCCTAAAAATAATGTATATGTCAATTAAAAGTACGGGTTTAATCACGGGTTCTTAAAATACATGTGTACCTGTGATTGAATATTCGTGAATTAAGAGTTGGTTTATACTATGTCTATAGAGTTTGGATTCTCAAAATATGAAATTTATATATTACCTTGTCGTCAGTCGAATAAGAAACAGATTTGGCTCGGTTGTACTTTCAAATATTTAAAAAGTACCTTAACAGTTCTTCTAGTCCGAGGTCTCCACATACAACCAACGCACCACTGATAGTCACCACACCTGATAGTCACCACACCTGATAGCCACCCTGGGGATTCTGCCTTCGTTGTCCGTGTGCTGGAGGAACTATATGTATAAACCCTGCACAAACTTCAAGGCTTCAAGTTTGCTGTGTGTTCCTGTAACTATGATTTAATGCAATCACCTTTAATTGATTGTTTTAATGAAGTTCACAGTCGACAACACTTCTCACAGTTCTGTATGGTGAAGACTCGTACACTACAGTACTGTAAATCAGTCTGGAGTCAACTACAATTCAATTTGCACAACATCCCTACACTATCTACCACAGTTCTATATCACAGCATAAATGCATGTCAAACTACGATAAGACTTTGACCCAAATAAACAGGCCTTGATAAACAGCTGTGCGTCGTTGTTAACTTGTTTGTGTATTGAGTACACAATCATTACGATCAGGGTAGACTGTATCCGAATTGTTACCTATTTGTTGACCTCAGAGAGACAGCTATATGTTGACCTCAGAGAGACTATATGTTGACCTCAGAGAGACAGCAGTCTCAAATTTAGGCCAGGGCTTTTTCCTTCTTTTTTTGGTTCTCAGATTTGTTTTTAAAAAAGCTCCACAGCAGCAGGGTTCTTATAGGCACAGACCTAATAACAAATTATTAATATGTCTGTGTTATAGGGAAGGAAAAAATTTGAAACTTTTAAGTACGAAGCCATATTTTTGAAATGGTGTTATTTACATCATAAAACATAAAATTGCCAGAACAAATCTAGCAGATAATTTTCATATTTGTTTGTGTTTTTAATGAAAAAAAATAAAAAAAAAATTTTTTTTTATTAGAACTACTGTAGGGTGGGTCTGAAAACCAAAAGATAAAAAAAAGTCTGGCCTTTAAGTAGACACAACACTTAAATTTTCCTTCTTACTCCTCTCTCAAGTATTAATTGATTGTGATGAGAAATACATTCAAAAGATTCTTAATAAATATCAAAATAGAATTATATTCATTTGACATTATATCTTTCTCCACTAAAATCTGAAAAGTGGCAAAAGCTTTTAGTCAACTGTTTTCTAAAGTCCTTAAAGGTACTCCAGGCAATCTGGAAATGATTGACGTCAATCAAAATACAAATGAAACCTGTCATGTCATGCTTCTTGTGCATTTGCATTAAAGATTGCGAACAGTTGTACATGTATATTATTGTACATGTGTATTATTCGAATAAAATGTTCTTCTATCACAAAACAAACATTTATAAGAGCCTAAAAGCATCATATGAATTAATACTAATGATGATACATAGTCAAAGTAGCCGAAAATTCTAGTTTTCCAGACTAAATTATTTCATTAACAATAATAAAACCACACGGACATGGTGCCTAGTTTAGTGCATTATAAAGCTAAAACCCATTATTCCAGGTTTTATTTGGATTGACGCCTATTAATAACGTTTTCCAGATTGCATCCAATCTCTTCAAAAATGTTGATTGTTACAGATGGCGGGAGGTGTACACTATGGTTCTACCCAGGAAAATTGGGTGGTCTGCCTCCACCACAAACAATCGACCGTCGTATAAAACCTGACATGTGTTAAAAATGACGTAAAACACCATACAAACAAATCTTCAAATAGTGAGTGCCCACTAATATGATTTTAATAAGCCCCATAATCTCAAATCCTGGTTCTGCATCTGCATCATCATTATTCGTTATCCCTCATCAACATCGATCAATCATCATCATCATCAATCATCATTGCTCTGGTGGTCTTGGACCCACTCTGAGGGGTTTTGTCTTGGACCCACTCTGAGGGGGTTGGTCTTGGATTCATTCTGTGGGGTCTGGTGCCTTGGACCCATTCCGAGTGGTATGGTGGTCTTGGCTGCATTCTGAGGGGTCTGGTGGTCTTGGACCAATTCTGAGATGTTTGGTGGTCTAGGGTCTGGTGTCTTGGACATATTATGGGGGTCTGGTGGCATTGTACCAATTCTGAGTTGTCTGGTGGTCTAAGACCTATTCTGAGGGGTCAGATCTTGGACCAGTTTTGAGTGGTGTTGTGGTCTAAGACATATTCTGAGGGTCTGGTCTTGGACCCATTCTGAGGGCCCTTGTGGCCTTGTACCCATTCTTAGGTGTCTGGTGGTCTTTGATCCATTCCGAGGGGTCTGGTGGTCTAAGACCTATTTTAAGGAGTCTGGTGGTATTGGACCCATTCTGAGGAGTCTGGTGGCCTTGGACCCTAAGACCTATTCTGAGGGGTCTGTTCTTTGACCAATTCTGAGGGGTCTGGTGGTCTTGTGCCCATTCTGGGGGCCCTGGTGGCCTTGTTCCCATTCTTAGGTGTCTGGTGGTCTTGGATCCTTTCTGAGGGGTCTGATGGTCTAAGCCTATTCTAAGGAGTCTGGTGGCCTTGGACCCATTCTCAGGGATATGGTGATCTTGGACCCATTCTGAGGGATATGGTGATCTTGGACCCATTCTGAGGGGTCTGGTGGCCTTGGACCCATTCTGAGGGGTCTGGTGGCCTTGGACCCATTCTCAGGGATATGGTGATCTTGGATCCATTCCGAGGGGTGTGGTGGTCTATGTGATTTCAATGTTTTTTAAACATTTCCCCCGAGATTTATACCTTGAACCTATAGAAAATGGCAGGGACTCCTATTTTATGGCTAAAACCTATTCTAAGGGGTATGGTGGCCTGTAACCCATTCTGAGGGGTATGGTGGCCTTGGACCATTCTGAGGGGTATGGTGGCCTCTGACCCATTCTGAGGGGTATGGTGGCCGTGGACCCATTCTGAGGGGTATGGTGGTCTTGGACCCATTCTGAGGGGTATGGTGGTCTTGGACCCATTCTGAGGGGTATGGTGGCCTTGGACACATTCTGAGGGGGTATGGTGGCCTTGGACCCATTCTGAGGGGTCTGGTGGCCTTGACCCATTCTGAGGGGTATGGTGGTCTTGGACCCATTCTGAGGGGTATGGTGGTCTTGGACCCATTCTGAGGGGTATGGTGGTCTTGGACCCATTCTGAGGGGTATGCTGGCCTTGGACCCATTCTGAGGGGTATGGTGGCCTTGGACCCATTCTGAGGGGTATGCTGGCCTTGGACCCATTCTGAGGGGTATGGTGGCCTTGGACCCATTCTGGGAATTTCAGCAATATGCATAAGCACTTGTAGGTTTAGTTTAAACTTATTTATTTCATATTGATTGTAACGAAGCTCTCTGGACTTATTTTAATCACTCTCATTTTTTTCCTGGGTAGAACCAGTACTAAGCAAATGATAAAGTGTCTTGCTCAGGGACGCAACACATATGGATCGAACCCATGACTTTTGGATCATGGGACCAATGCTCTACCGTTGGACCAGTGCTCCACACACTACTGGCAGGTTTGACATAAGATAAACACCAGTTCTGTTGTTTATATTTTATTCAACAAAATAGATACATCACATTGAAAGCATATATAAGTTTGAAGTCAAAAATGGAAGTTTGTAAAATTTGAACATTAATTCATCTTCATCCACAGGCAGTTGAGGTTTTATGCACACATAAACAGTTAATCTTTTACAAAGTTTTGCAAACTGACAACAAATTTCAACACCATATTTTCTCCCGAAACTTTACTAAAATCCATACAGAATGAGATGGAAATTCATATGTGTCTCTCTTTAAAACTGTTGATTTCATACTTCAATAATTGTGCATAAAATACATGTCTACAAACGACGATTTTTCATATGCGCCGTCCTCCTCCGTGCACATGCGTTTGACTTTTTTATGTGTGGACTTTCCACAGAGATTCTCTACGCTAGGCTTAAACAGTCAATTTAAACAGATACAATGAATTTTAGAAGTGTACAACTTACACAAAATGAAGAATAATCATTTGTTATCCATTTCACACTGAAATTTTAATCTAAAAAACATTTTGATATGAAATGCATTAGTTTAAATCTAGGAACTATGCATTGTTTGAACGACGAAACACAGGTGTCAGTGCTGTGACGTCATACAAGAAACGTTTACACATGGTCTGAAATTGTCCACACAGTTTTTGGTCAAACGCAATGACACGTCATGTAGTGCATCTATAAATGTCCGTATGTAAAAAAGGCACAGATGTCAAATAAATGAGAGTAACTTCAACAACAAATAATTTGAATAAAACAGCTTAACTTTATTTTGGCAAGAGGTAGTAATATTTGATCTTGAAACAATGAAAATCAATCATTTTTTGTGACCGCATCACTAAACTATTATGGAATGCCCTTTGTTGTTCTTAATTATTATTTTTAAACATGTTTTTCCACATTTAATCAATACGTACATGTGCAAACCATTATTTATCATTATCTGTAGTGAACAGTCTACACTGATTGTCTTTAGTGATTATTTGAATAAAACTACAACGCATTACTCATTACGTGGTCCAAGTATTAACTTTCATACCCCATCCAACTCCTTCTCCAAGAAGCGAAAACAGGGTTGGCTGGGGTAAGAAAACAAGAGGTCAATGACCTTGAAGCTCAACTGGCAGGTTCTGAAAGCTAGATCAGCATTCCTGTGAAGTTTCATGAAAATCTGTCATGTAGTTTCAGAGTAGTCATTACAAGATTTATAAATAACTCTATGTAAACAAAGATGTAAACATCATGTCATGCTGATCATTTTAGAAAAAGTCCCACAGCAATATCACTAGACACCGAGAGCAACATTACTGGGAAGTTTCATGAAAATCTGTCAAGTAGTTTCAGAGGAGTAGTCGCTACAAGTTTTTACTATATAACTCTATTTAAACAAACAAGGCTGCTGGCAGCCATGTCTAATGTCGAACCAAAATAATTTTCGACAAGGACCAACATCGTGTCATGCTGATCATTTTAGAAGAAGTCCCATATCAATATCACTTATAGTTTTCAAGAAGTAGTCGCTACAAACTTGTTTTTTAAGAAAATATTTTTAGCTGTGGCGGCCATCTTGAATTTCCGGCCGACCTGATATTTTGCTAAAATCAATTAGACATCAAGAGCAACATTCCTGTGAAGTTTCATGAAAATCTGTCAAGTACTTTCAGAGGAGTAGGCGCTACAAGTTTTTACTATATAACGCTACAAACTTGTTTTTTAAAAATCTATTTTTAGCTTTGGCGCAATCTTGGATTCGCATCAACATGAATTTTTGCTAGGATCAAATAGACTTCATGGTAAAGTTTCATGAAAATCTATCCAGTAGTTTCAGAGGAGTAGTCGCTACAAAAAAAAGTTTACAGACACCGGACGCCACACCACGGCATAAAAAACACTTAATTTTGGCTTAAAAAGTTTGCATATTGAAAATTAAAACATTTCTTAGGTAATTTTAAACATGTTATAGCATTTTTTCAGTAAAAGTGTTTTTAAACATGTTCTATTGTCGAAATATCCGTTATAAAATCCTGCTGATATAAGCTTTCCCATCACTAAATGGAATTAAGGCAAGACCACGTAATGTAGAATTACAAAGTATTACTAAAATACCTAAAATGAAAACATGATTTTTTTTTAATAATTACTGCAGATAAACAGGTCTTTGTTTGTTAAAGGGACACATGGCAATCTTGAAGTTCTCAAATACATTAAAATAAGCCCAAAATTAGCAGATTTCAAGTCAAAATGATATTGAATTAATAAATCAAGAGGCTAATTTTAATGCTTGATAAAGACTTCAAGACTGCCATGTGTCCCTTTAACATTTCAACAGCACTTTCCTATTCTAAAACCTTCTCTCCTCTCACCAATGTGGGTTCCAATCCCACTAAGAGATTGACTTGTCAAGTAAAAAAAAGGGTAAATTTGTACAGATGGTGGGCAGTATACGGTACTGCTTCTTCCAGGAAAAATGGGGTGGTCTACCTACACCACAAAAACAATCGACTATCATATATGGCCTAGCATGTGCTAAATATGAAGTAACACACCATTGAAACTAGAACTATCACTGAAGATGAGGAATAGCCACCGCCTAAATTCTAAAGGGACACGTGGCAATCTTGATTTTTTTAAAACTCACGGTGTCCCGTTAGTTTTTCTCTTCACTTGCATTTGTTCAATCATTAATAGTAATTGTTAGAATAGTTCAAAGAAAATTATTTTTACATATTACAAACTTTTTATAATAGCGCATCAATAATATATTTAAAAATTTGGTAAAATGTTGTAGAAAATTAAAATCTCTTTTTTTTATTTAATTATATGCAAACAGTTTTAAAGTCAAAATGACGCCGGATAACTATATTGAGGAGCAAATTTTAATGTTAGAATAAAACTCAAGATGGCCATGTGTCCCGGTAAGTCAAACAAAGGGCCATAATTCAGTAATAAATTAGGCAGTCAACAATGGGTGGTGTAGAGGGACGTATAGTCATCAGTTGTTATGTGTATATGAAGTTTGGGAACAACCCATTCAAAACAAGTTAACGAAAATGTGTTACGGGATGCAACGCAACAGGATGGGACAAAAATGTGTTACAGGATGGGACAGGACGCGATGTTACGGACAACGTGATTCCTATATAGCCCCCACTTCACTTAGTCAAAGCGGTGGTATAAACAACAAACCTACCCTCAAAATAATATTTTTCACATAAAACACCAACAGCCTGTGGATCATTTACTCAGAGATTCTTATCAGACCTCTCATTATAAAGAAAATACAAAACAACAATTAAAATTATATAAATATTAACGACGACGACGAAAGTGACATTCTTTTTTTCATTTACATTTTAGTCCCGTTTTGTTTCTTTACCAGTCAGAGGTGAAATGTCCCGAATTCATATTCATTTGGTCACTGTTGTCATGTTCATTATCATCCCTGTATTGTTTCAGGTGCTACTTGAGTGGTGACCTACTTTTGTGGTGACCTACTTGAGAGGTGACCTACTTGAGTGGTGACGTACTTGTGTGGTGACCTACTTGAGTGGTGACCTACTTGTGTGGTGACCTACTTGAGTGGTGACCTACTTGAGTGGTGACGTACTTGTGTGGTGACCTACTTGAGTGGTGACCTACTTGAGTGGTGACCTACTTGTGTGGTGACCTACTTGAGTGGTGACCTACTTGTGTGGTGACCTACTTGTGTGGTGACCTACTTGTGTGGTGACCTACTTGAGTGGTGACCTACTTGTGTGGTGACCTACTTGAGTGGTGACCTACTTGTGTGGTGACCTACTTGAGTGGTGACAAAAAAGAATGATTGTGGCTCCAGGAAAATATGGAGTGTTTTCTACAGAATTTGCAGCAACTCTGCAGTTCTGCAGGTGACAAGGATCTTAGCCTATTTTGCATATTTTTATCTAGATGTAAATGGGGAGTGGGTCTGGAATGTTCATTCCTGTTGGAGAGTGGGCCTGGATATGTTCATTCCTGTTGGAGAGTGGGCCTGGAATGTTCATTCCTGTTGGAGAGTGGGCCTGGAATGTTCATTCCTGTTGGAGAGTGGGCCTGGAACTGTTCATTCCTGTTGGAGAGTGGGCCTGGAATGTTCATTCCTGTTGGAGAGTGGGCGTGGAATGTTCATTCCTGTTGGAGAGTGGGCCTGGAATGTTCATTCCTGTTGGAGAGTGGGCCTGGAATGTTCATTCCTGTTGGAGAGTGGGCCTGGAATGTTCATTCCTGTCAGTGACATATACACTTTTTGTGTTGATGCATCAGAAAACCCCAATTCAACTCCATTCATTTACAATTTCCAAAATTACTCAAAGCACAAACAAACCAACAATACAAGGGTGACCGGCTAGCCCTTTTTATAATTTCAGCATTATCAATCAAATCACAAGTTTACAGTACAAAGTAACCAATCAAATCACAAGTTTACAGTACAAAGTAACCAATCAAATCACAAGTTTACAGTACAAAGTAACCAATTAAATCACTAGTTTACAGTACAAAGTAACCAATCAAAACACTAGTTTACAGTACAAAGTAGCCAATCAAAACAACGCATCAAACAAAAGCACTCCAAGTACACAACTGTCACTTTGAAATTGATTTTAAATGCCTTTTTGATCAATGCAGAAACATATTTATGCAACATGGATTACAATAATTCTAAAACTTCACTTTAAGTTGTCACAACAACATAGAATTTCCATCGCTTGTCATGTAAAAGGAATTTTGTTTTGATTACACATAGTATTCAACTTTTTCTCACTCAAAAATAAAACTCTCACTTTTTAAGTGATCATTTATAAATAAAACGTTAACATTTCTTAAAAATTTACACTTTTATTTTGATTTTTGAAAGCACCTTATATTATGGTGCCATAGAATCATGGAATCGCAAAATTACGGTATCATAGCATGTAATCATGGATTCATAGCACCATAGTACCATGGAAGCATAAAATCATGCACTTTTAAAGGGACACATGGCAATCTTGACTGTTTTAAAACTCACGGCGTCTCATTAGCTCTTCAGTTTGTTTAATCATTAATAGTAATTATAAGAATATAATAAACCAAATTGTTTTTGCATATTATTAACTGGTAATTACACAGCAAAAATAATATACCTAATCCGCTATGGATGTATAATGGACTGTCCTTTCTTTAAATTTAGACCATTTCATTTATCTTACAAAGGGGTGTTTTGGAGAAATGGCTGAAGAGCAGCCAGACATTACTCGCAGGCTGATCTGGGTTTACAATGGACGCAAAGGCTATTGTAGTCGCCCTTAGCTGGCTATCTGGGTTTACAATGGACGCAAAGGCTATTGTAGTCGCCCTTAGCTGGCTATCTGGGTTTACAATGGACGCAAAGGCTATTGTAGTCGCCCTTGGCAGGCTATCTGGGTTTACAATGGACGCAAAGGCTATTGTAGTCGCCCTTGGCAGGCTATCTGGGTTTACAATGGATGCAAAGGCTATTGTAGTTGCCCTTAGCTGGCTATCTGGGTTTACAATGGACGCAAAGGCTATTGTAGTCGCCCCTAGCTGGCTATCTGGGTTTACAATGGACGCAAAGGCTATTGTAGACGCCCTTAGCAGGCTAAGGGTTAAACATATCATAGAAAAAGACTAAAATAAGAAAACTCAAAATTTTACTTAATTACTGTGAAATAATTAATTATTTGCGGGGGATTATTTCATTATTATTATGGGTAATTCGTGGTTGGCCCTAAGCGCAAAATCAAATCCCCGCGTATGTTTAATGTCCAAAAGTTTGAATAAAGTGTAAGATACCAGCACTGGATTGGTAATATTAATACTTATGTTGAACCATTTTTGCACTTTTATGGACACACTGACGAATACAGTAATGGTTTAAAAGAAATAATTCAAAATCATCAGTATGCAAATTTATCTCCCATCCAATTTGTCTTTTTGAAAATAATCGCGGAATTTAATGACACCAAATAAAATTATTCCATAGTATATGCAAGCAGTCAAAATGATACTGGATAAATAAATCGAGAAGCTAATTTCAATGCTTGGGAAACATTTCAATATTGCCATGTGTCCCTTTAAGTAAATCACAACACTATTTCACAAAATTAACGAACACATTTCCTGGTTTTGGCAGCGTTATTTGACCCATGCTCTGAACACAGAAGTCATCAACATCTAGTTTGTCTACAGCGCAGGTTCCCAAAAGTTCAGTGGGGAACCAAACACAATTTAAAGGGGGTATATCAGGCTTTTTGTAGAAGAAACTTGGCATTTAACCCCCTACATACATGTATATATAATGGACTGTTCTTTCTCTGAATTAAGACCATTCCATTTATGTTACCAGCAGAATGATCAGGGTTTACAATGGATGCAAAGGCTATTACAGTCGTGTTCAGCGGGTTATGGGTTAAGTTTTAAAAATGTTCCAATTCGTGATAAAAATTATAACAATCCGAATATGGAGCTAGCACCACGCGGTCCTGGTCTAAAATTTGAAGGTTATATGGTGCAATTTTAATAAACATGTTTTTTCTTTAATGGAAATGGCCGTAAATTGCTTAGATTAACATACATTACTGTGAAAGGTTAATTCCCTAGTAAACAAGCTCTTCTTTTAGGCTTAGTCCCTTTAAAATTGAAAATAACATTATTTGTTGGACACTAAATCCCACTGACATACATGTACCACCTTTAACACAACAACTGTTCCAACTGAAATGATATTGGCATGATTATTATCAATATAGTATTTGCTGTATTAATACAAATTATAAACAAATAAATCTTAAAACAACAAGAGGGTTAACTGGACCTGAATCACTCTAATTATTATAAATCAAGTCAGACATCAACTTCATACAAGCTTTCCACAGTTGGTTCACGACAAAAAATGAAATGCCAGATTTTTAAAAAAAAAATCCTCAGTGGACTTCCTTTCAACAAACTTTATTCCTAAAGGACTAGGTATGATAAGGAACAAAATTGGCCCCGAATATTGAAAGTTTTAATGCACAAGTTTTGAATATCTAGTTTAGCTACAAATGAACTGAATCAATATTAAAACTCATTACAAGTACGTTTAAAGGCTCTAAATGAGTTTAAGAGTCTCATAAACAAGGCCTTTTCTTTCAAATATTACGTTTTTGTTCAGTTTCAGCAGTTTTCGACCAGTTTTTGGGCTTGGACTCGAGAACATCTGATTTTTTTGTTGAAACGGGTACTTGATAGGGATGCATCATCAGCCAAAAAACTGTGTGTGCTCGGAGGTGCGCTCTATATTTTTAGGATCAAAATCTTGCTCAGAAAGGTCCAAAATCTACAAAATATAACAAAATTACCAAAAATACCGTTTTTTGAGACTATTAAATCTTTTAGGTAAATAAAATAAAAATATATTTTGAAGATAGAATAAGATCAATTTACTTCAATATGCACAAAAGATTATATGTAAATATTATTTTTTTGCATTTTGAATATATTGGGGGCCAAAATACCCCATTATCATACCTTGTCCTTTGCAATCATTTTTAAAAAGCAACTGGTAAAATCTTTTCAGCATTTTTGGAGAGGGCCATTTAAAGCTAAAATTAACAAAGGATGACAAAACAAAGAGTGGTCATAGTATCTCACTTCAAGCCTTTAGCACAGGTACAAATGAGCTAAAAAAAAAAAACTATATAATTTCCATCCTTTGTGAATTTAATAGGGTATCAAAACATGTCCTAACCCCTTACAAAATCCTGGCCACATCCCCAGTTTACAATATGCTGGCCATATTAAACATGTCATACCCCTACAAAATCCTTGCCACATCCCCAATTTACAATATTCTGACCATATTCCCTAAAGATGTCATTCCGTACACAATCCTGGCCACATCCCCTACACAAAGTCATTCAACACAGCCATGTTAAACGTTTATACCTATTACCATATAAAGACATGCTACACACAAATGTTACACATATATACATATATTACCACACAAAGTCTCTGTGCACAGCAATGTTACACATATATACATATATTACCACACAAAGCCACTGTACAAAGCAATGTTCAACATATATACATATATTACCACACAAAGCCACTGTACACAGCACTGTTACACATATACACATATATTACCACACAAGCCACTTTACACAGCCATGTTAACATATATACATAAATTATATTACCACACAAAGCTACTGTACACAGCATTGTTACACATATACACATAAATTATATTACCACACAAAGCTACTGTACACAGCATTGTTACACATATACATATATTACCACACAAAGTCTGAAAGACATATAGTTTACATAACTGATTTTAACGCAAAGTGAGCCCTTTTACCCCCATTCATAAATTCAGACCCCAAAAGCTTTAGGGGACAGACCCATGAGATCCAGGATTTCAATTAAGAGGTGGGGAACAAAAACCTTACATTTACATATAATTATTTGTTAAGGGCAGTGTACGCTTAGCGCCAGTTCATGATCTGCACCTGATAAACTTTCATCAGCTTTTACAACATTTAAGTTCATCTGTACTCTCCAGTAATTTCATCAAAAGTTTTGTAAAACTACTACGCATAGCTACTTTTACAGTAAAACACAGACCTAATAACAAATAGATTGGACACTATGAAAATTATCTAAATTTCAGGTGGCAGAGTGTGAACATTTCACAAATTATTTCCCAAATTTAAACACACATATCATGAAGATTTTTATAGATAAAGTTTCATTCATGCCAAATCCCATCACAAATTTAGTTTTCTTTCCAGTGATAGTATTTATCTTTCTCTTACATTTAGAGCAAAAAAGGAGTTTGACAGAAACTTTGACTATGTCAAAACCTTGATTTTCAGGAGATAACGAAAAATGATGACATTTTTAACTTTAAACATCTTTTTATACAATTTCTTATTTTCAAAATAAAAATAAATTATTATAATCCCATTCTGCTATTCACTATGAATCTTTTGTATGTACTCTCATCAAAATCGGTGAATAACTGAGAGAGAAGATAGAAGGAAAAGTTAAGGTGTCACGTGATATTTTGGTTACTTCATTGGTTAAGATAGAAAGTTTCCTATCTTTTTATTAATATGTCTGTGGATAAACTGATTACTATAAGGGTGCCACGGAACACCTGTGTCGACTTCCGTGAGCTTATTTCAGTTAAAAGCTTAGGTTGCAGGTTAACGTTTTATGAAAGAGGGCATAACTCTGCCAAAATGAAAGTCAGAGTTATTGGACATGTTTAACAACATTCCTTGGGTTAAGATGAAGATGTGTGAAGTTTCATGAACAAAGGTGAAACACCCATTCAAGTTATCTTAGTGTCTGCCATGCTACGCAGGTGACACAATAACTAACCATCTGAATCATGTCCCTCTTATATATAAAATATCTAAACTCTAATTCAAAATTCTAATTAATATCCCTCTTTATTAATTAACTACTTAATATCTGCCTTGGTTTGCAGTTAACCGCACGCATCATATGGTAAAAACAAGGCTAATATGGAGAGAAACTCGGCCTATATGAAAAAACTCGGCCAATATGGAATTCAAGCAATCTGATTGGATAAGCCAATATGACCAAGGCTTTGTTTTCTTTAAGGACGCCATTTTGAAGAAAAAAAACACAACGTCGCAGCTTTTCGATGATAAACTAGTTCGCCTATGTAATGTAGACAATCTAAAAATAGCTATTATCAAGTTTGTGTGTGATTTTCCCACGCGCCATCGAGCGGTAACAGTGGAAGCTTTATTGGAATCAGATACTTGTTATTAAATGTTATACTGAACATATATCTCTTGTTTTTTCTTATCTGTAAATGATATTTAAAACACAAGAATAAAGATAGATATTAAGTAGTTAATTAATAAAAATGTCATTAATTGAGTGTTTTCATATTGGCCCAATATTGACAGTCCGAGGACCAATAACTGGGCCAATATGAAAACACTTAATTACATCATATAATCACACTCACTTCTATAAATAAAAGAGTTGTAAACTTTAAAACAAGTAAAAAATTATGCCATCGTCTTCGTCAAATTATTATGTAGATCTAGTTCTCAATGAAAAGTATAACAACAGGGCCAAGAGAGCCTAAGGGAGGGAGGCAGCTCTACTGGCTAACATGTTCCTTATTAGGGCCTTTAACAGAACTAATTTAAGAGATAGGGGAAATTAAATGTGAATATCATGGGATGGGTGTGGAAGAGTGTTACTCTTCGGGTGATGTTTTTAAGGATCATGATTTGCGGAACTTAAAGGAGTTATTGAAGCAAACCTTTAGCTCAAATTACCTTATTTCAACAAAATCAAAGGCAATAACTCTGTAATATGTGTGTTATTTATTCTTATTGTGAAACTTATCCAAGAAGTTATTGAACCAAATCTTCTGCTGAAATTACCCTAGTTCAACACAATTAAGGGCAATAACTCTGTAACACATGTGTTATTTCTTCTTATTGTGACACTTGTCCAAGGAGTTATGAAGCAAATATTGAGCTTAAATCAATATATTTCAACATAACCAAGGGCAATAACTCTTCATAACCAAGGGCAATAACTCTGTAACACATGTGTTATTTATTCTTATTGTGACACTTGTCCAAGGAGTTATGAAGCAAATATTGAGCTAAATCACCCTATTTCAACATAACCAAGGGCAATAACTCTGCATAACCAAGGGCAATAACTCTGTAACACGTGTTATTTATTCTTATTGTGACACTTGTCCAAGGAGTTGTGGAAGCAAATATTGAGCTTAAATCACCCTATTTCAACATAACCAAGGGCAATAACTCTGCAATGCATGCATAATTTCTTCTTATTGTGACACTTGTCCAAGGAGTTATTGAAGCAAATATTGAGCTTAAATCACCCTATTTCAACATAACCAAGGGCAATAACTCTTCATAACCAAGGGCAATAACTCTGTAACACATTTGTTATTTATTCTTATTGTGACACTTGTCCAAGGAGTTGTGGAAGCAAATATTGAGCTTAAATCACACTATTTCAACATAACCAGCGCACAATATGACCTTTTTATGTGGCGACGTGCCGTAGAACACCATTCATTCATTCATTCATTCATTCAACATAACCAAGGGCAATAACTCTGCAATACATGCATACTTTATTCTTATTGTGACACTTGTCCAAGGAGTTATTGATTGAAGCAAATATTGAGCTTAAATCACCCTATTTCAACACAATCAATGGCAATAACTCTGTAAAACATGCGTTATTTAGGAGTTGTGGAAGCAAACATTCAGCTGAAATCGACCTATTTCAACATAATCAAGGGGAAATTTGGTGAAAATCTGAAACCTTCTACTGAAGTTATCTCATAAACAAGAGATAGCTCATTGATTACAGCTCATTGATTACAGCTCATTGATTACATAGCTCATTGATTACAGCTCATTGATTACAGCTCATTGATTACAGCTCATTGATTACAACGACAGACAACAAGAGATAGCTCATTGATTACATAGCTCATTGATTACATAGCTCATTGATTACAACGACAGACAACAAGAGATAGCTCATTGATTACAACGACAGACAACAAGAGATAGCTCATTGATTACGACGACAGACAACAAGAGATAGCTCATTGATTACGACGACAGACAACAAGAGATAGCTCATTGATTACGACGACAGACAACAAGAGATAGCTCATTGATTACGACAACAGACAACAACCATAAACAAGAGATAGCTCATTGATTACGACAACAGACAACAACCATAAACAAGAGGTCAATGACCTTGAAGCTCTACTGATTGATTTTGATTTCAGGAAGTAGCCACTACAAACTTGTTTTTTGAAAATCTATTTTTAGCCGTGGCGGCCATCTTGAATTTCTGGCCGACCTGAAATTTTGCTAGGATCAATTAGACATCAAGAGCAACATTCCTGTGAAGTTTCATGAAAATACGTCAAGTAGTTTCAGAGGAGTAGTCGCTACAAGTTTTCATTATATAACTCTTTGTAAACAAAGATGGTGACGGCCATGTTTAACATTGAATCAAAATCATGTTCGACTCGGATAACCATCATGTCATGCTGATCATTTTAGAAAAAGTCCCATATCAATATCTCTTATAGTTTTCAAGAAGTAGTCGCTACAAAACTTATTTATTAAAAATCTATTTTTAGCCATGGCAGCCATCTTGAATTTCCGGCCGACCTGAAATTTTGTTAAGATCAATAAGACATCAAGAGCAACATTCGTGTGAAGTTTCATGAAAATCCGTCAAGTAGTTTCAGAGGAGTAGTCGCTACAAGTTTTCATTATATAACTCTATGTAAACAAAGATAGCCACTGGCAGCCATGTTTAACGTCGAATAAAAATAATGTTTGACTCGAATAACCGTCATGTCATGCTGATCATTTTAGAAAAAGTCCCATATCAATATCACTTATAGTTTTCAAGAAGTAGTCGCTACAAACTTATTTTTTTTAAATCTATTTTTAGCTGTGGCGGCCATCTTGAATTTCTGGCCGATCTGAAATTTTGCTAGGATCAATTAGACACCAAGAGCAACATACGTGTGAAATTTCATGAAAATCCGTCAAGTAGTTTCAGAGGAGTAGTCACTACAAGTTTTCATTATATAACTCTATGTAAACAAAGATGGCCACTGGCAGCCATCTTTAACGTCGAATCAAAACGATTTTCGACAAGGACCAACATCATGTCATGCTGATCATTTTAGAAAAAGTCCCATATGAATATCTCTTATAGTTTTCAAGAAGTAGTCGCTACAAACTTATTTTTTAAAAATCTATTTTAAGCCGTGGTGGCCATCTTGAATTTCCGGCCGACCTGAAATTTTGCTAGGATCAATTAGACTTCATGTGCAACATTTCTGTAAAGTTTCATGAATATCCATCCAGTAGTTTCAGAGGAGTAGTCGCTACAAATAAAAGTTTACGGACGGACAGACGGACGGACAGACGGACGACGGACGCCGCACCTAGGCATAAGCTATGCTGATCTCTGATCAGTAGAGTTAACAAGAGATAGCTCATTAATTACGACGACAGACAACAACCATAAACAAGAGATAGCTCATTGATTAAGACGACAGACAACAACCATAAACAAGAGATAGCTCATTGATTACGACGACAGACAACAAGAGATAGCTCATTGATTACGACGACAGACAACAACCATAAACAAGAGATAGCTCATTGATTACGACGACAGACAACAACCTATCGCATAAGCTCGACTGACCTTTGGCCTTGAGAGCTAAAACCTAGTTACAAAAGATACAAGTATAAACAAAATTTGATTTTATCACGTAAAATACAGCACACAAATTACAACAGATGTACACATAAAAAATCTAGCATTTATCAAAACTGGAATACTGAAGGAACAAAATAATATACTGTATATCCCGTAATAGTAGCGCACAGACGTAACACAAAACGCCAAGGAGGCGCTGTTATGAAATAAAGAAAAGAAACATATTTTACTGAATTTAGATTTTTTGAGGGGATTTTTTTATACAAAAGTTCGAAAATGTATTGAATTTTGATGTTTTTTTTCCTTTCTGTTTTTTTGAAAAGGTGTATGTGTGTGTGTGGCTGTGGGGGGTGGGAGGTGGGGGAGGTGGACTACGATCAGGGGAGCCGCTCTTATTAGGGGAAATACAGTATACAAATATTATGGAAATCTGAACGATCATTAGAGCAAAATTTTGCAAATTACATGAATAATTACAACATAGCAAATTTAAGCAATAAAATGACAACAATATCACAACATGATTTTGTCCACACAGTCTCCATAAAGAAGCTAGTGTTACTGACGAGGATGGTAACTTGGAGATTCTGGTTCTAATTAAATATTTACAATTGCCACAAAATAGGCCGTCACCATATCATTGTTGTACTATATCACATTTTCTGTACTCTTTAAAATAAATAATTCTCTTTCTACTAATATCTATATTTTCTAATATTTTAAGCTATTTTTTTAATTTATCTCAAGTTAATAAAAAATTAAATATTTTAAAAATGCTAATAGATCTGTTAAAATGATAAAACAAAAATCTGTCTGATGTTAAACTATATATTTTAACTCACAATTCCCCTCATACGGCAATTCCTCTCATACGGCAATTCCCCTCATACGGCATAAAAAAACAAAAAAACAAATGAAATTTTAGAATAGGGAGCCGCCATTAGGACCTGGGATTTCAACCCCAGCTTTTGTCATGACAAACATTGTTAAAATTACAGAGCCACACCCGATGACTGTCCCGCTGACCGCCTTCAACATCGATCTCCACGTCGGCTTGAAGAACGCGGGTGCTAAAGTACTCAACAGAGCCGTGCAGACTGTCAGGGAGTAGAAGATACAAACGGACGTGTTTATGGCGATAATTTGACCAAACTTTGCGAATGGCTGAATAGTTGTTTGGGTGAGGGGTATAGCTGCGATTATCGTCGTTAACGCAGAGCTGATGATCGAGACCCCAATATGACTTAACGCGGCCGACGTCCTCCAGTGACGCGCTTTAGCAGCATTCTGAAACAAACATATGATGGTATATGGTACATGTAATATTTATGAAAATTATGCAAAGAAAAGTTTGTTTGTTTGTTTAAATGGCGTTTTGCATAATTTTTAGCACATGTTAGGCCATATATGACAGTCAGTTTTTTTTGTGGTAGAGGCAGACAACCCAATTTTCCTGGGTAGAACCAGTACTGTATACGTCCCGCCATCTGTAAGAATTGACTCTTTCTGACTTGACAAGCCGAGCTCTCAGTGGGATTTGAACCTGCAGCAGTGAGAGGCGAAAAGGTTTTAGACAAAGCGTCTTTACCATCCTGGCCAAGGTGGCTAAATGGTGCAGACGTCTCTAGATACATACTTCAGACATCTCCTGCAAAATGATGTAGACGTTCCCTAGAAACGTAAGGATTAGCATCAAGATTAACAAAATATCTGCGATGTAATATTCATTTTAATAATTTTGACAATATTGTGAGATTGACACAATATTATATTCAGTAATGGTGCCTAAATAAACATAAGCATGGAGGAAGGTCGAACAATAAAATTCATTATATATCTGTGATATTCTAGATACGGCAAAATCTCAACAAAAACAGTCCATGAAGAACCGTGTTATATAACTTACGTCTTTAATGGGGCAAGATTCGGCAGCAAGAATATATCCCTCGACAACGTGTATGCAGTAGTCGACAGACGACCCCACGAGTATGGACAGCGAGATGGCCTCCACACCTCCAATCTCCCAGCCCAACACGTAAAATATGGCCACCACCAAACATACCATCTCTGATCAAGAAAAAACAATAACACTCAGTGCATGCAATTTGACCTTGACCTTGTTTTTGCAGGTGATCAGAAATATGAAGGAATGTTTGTACGACCTTAGTAAGCAACAAAAAAGGTATGAATGTAATACATGAAATCAATCTGAAAATATGAGCAAAAATATAACTAACATTTTATTGAAAGTTAATGCAAACCTTCTAAGTGTGACCTTGACCTTGTGGTCGCAGGTTGATAAGAAATATGACGGAAAGCTTTTGCAAGATCTTAGTACCGGTAAGCAACAAATAAAATATTAAAGTAATTAGTGGAAGCATTTTGACAACTTGAGCAAAAACAGCGGACAGATGAACAGACGCACGGATGGACGAACAGAAAGGACAAGGCCAGAACAGTGTTAATTTTATACTAATTACAGCCTTGAAGGGTACTATTGCACTCGGCGTACTGAGTACCTATATTTAATAGTCTGTAATTACATAATTAGCATAAAAGTAGAACGATCACTGAAGGTGATTAATACCCCTGCAAATGCGTACCGTAAGACGATTTGCGCTTTTCACAAAGTTTGGTGAAAATCCACATACGCGTTATGGCGAAATAGCGCAGAAAATATTTGTGTGTACAAATATTCAAAGGGTCATAAGTCTGTCAAAAATCATCAAACCAGAATGAGACGATATTATGCATGTTTCCACTTCATACTGATGCTTCTCATAAAGTTTGGTGAAAATCAATCAAGGAGTTAGTAGTATACAACTAGAACATTCCTTAGAATTCAATGGTTAGACCTATTTATCAGAGGAAGTGACTACTGACTTTTTTACATCTGAGGATCTAATAATGGTTTGCCAAATCTTCAGGTAAGAGGCAATAGAATAGAGGAAAGAGATAGTAAAACACTGATTCTAATGCAACTATTATGTAACACGTCGTTCCATTGGCTAACGTCTCAAATTTGTGACCGTAAAACCCCCAATATACCGTCTGAAAAATATGTGATGACACATAACACTGATACAAACAGGAATCAGTGAATTTGAGTTTTCATTGAAAAACAAGTGTGTATGTATGATTTTATTTTATATTTGTAGCATCTGAATGGAAAAGCATTAGAATCGAGATAACCATGCTAAGATTTTCAATCTGGGACAGTATGTGGTTGGTTTTACGGTCTGAAATTTACAGACCGTAAAACCAACCACATACCGTCCCAGATTGAAAATCTTAGCATGGTTATTCTCTTAAATTCCAACAATACTTTCAAGATACAAAACTTTCTGCCATAGCTTACCACCATGACAGACACCATACCTGCTATACTGATGAACACAACCAGAACCAGAAGTATATGTCTCGTGAAGATCACCACGGCAACCATACAGATAATCATGGACAACACCACACTGTAGATGGCACTGTTTACCGCCACAATTTCCATCAACACCTGTGGAAAGTATCCAGTTTTATCAGCATCCCATTAAGTTATACAACGAAGAATTAAATTTGTGTTTACTTTTTGTTAAAACAAATTTAACCCTCAACCCGCTAAGGATCACTATAATAGCCATTGCGTCAATTGTAAACCCAGATCAGCCTGCGAGTGATCAGCCTGCGAGTAACTCTCAGGCTGATCAGGGTTTACAATGTCTGGCTGCTGATCAGTCATTTCCCCCAAAACATTGCTTTGTCACAGAAATGGAATGGTCTTAATTTAAACAAAGAACAGTCCATTTCATATATGTAGCAAGTTAAGGATTAATTAGAATTTGTGAACATGTCAGTAGTTAAAGGGACATACGGCAATCTTGATTTTTAAAAACTCACGGCATCCCAATATTTTTCTACATATCTTTCATATGTTGCCACTTCTACTTAAATTCTTGCCACTATCCCTTAACTTTTCAAAATTTATGATGATCCAGTTACAAACTGTACATACAGGGTGTCCACAAAGTAAGTTAACACTTTCACGTCTAATTAATTTCCCATTAGTACGGCATGAACCCTACTAAAATTCAAATACCCATAGAAGAAAGTTGAAAGTTTTTTATGCAAAAAAATCAAGTAAGTAAATACATAAATACATTATTTACAGAGTTTTTGTCCAAAATACCTTAATCTGTCTTTGACGTCATTTTAGTCATTTATGAAGTTCTCCAAGTGACGTCCTTTCAACAGCTTCCCTTGTCTAACTCGTATAATGAAATTGTTAACCACACTGCTACAGGTTTCTTTGCTGATTTTCTTCACTTCCCGTCTGATATTCTTCAACAACATATCTGTGTCTACGGGTTTAGGTTTGTACACCACTGACTTAAGGAAGCCCCAGAGGAAGAAGTCGCAGGGGTAGGAATTCTAATACCACATTAGACGTATGCGGAGTAGCACCATCTTGCATAAACCAGATATTTTGCATATTTTCAGGTTGCTTTTGAAGCGCAGGAATGAATTTGTTTCTAAGAAGAGACAGATACCGCTGTGAATTTACTGTATCGTTGAACACATATGGACCAATCACTCCATGTGAGGACATCGCACACCAAACTGTTAATTTTTCACTATGCAAGGGTCTCTCGGTGAAACAATGCGGCTGCTCATCTGCCCAGAATCGCATATTATGCTTGCATACATGTCCAGACATAAGGAAATGAGACTCGTCAGTAAACCAAACATTCTGAAATGCATCAGCGTAATTGTCGGCGACGTCAGCTGCCCAGCGACAGAAGTCAAGTCTTTGAACATGGTCTGTGATAGATAATTTCTGCATAATCTGAATGTTGTATGGGAAAAGTTTAAGATCTTTCCTCACTATATTGTGAACAGTCGATTTAGAAATACCTTCTCTGAAGACGTTCGCCGCACTGGTTTCTCTGGACTGGAACATAACAGTTCTTGAAGTGAACTCACGTTTTCCTCGCTTCTACTGGACCTTGGCCGACCCGATTTCGGAATATCATTTAGCGATCCATGTCGTTCAAATTTATTGACAATCTTGTAAATATATTTTCTACTCACAGTTGCATTCTTAAAATGAGATTTAAACTTCCTCATAACATCTGTGACGCATTTAGTTTCGTAATATTTTTTCACGATAAAAATACGCTGTTCCGACGTCAGTCGCGTCATTTTGAAAATAACAACTTATTTTGATGACGTCATGACGTCATGACGTCGCAACGTTATTACATTTAGCCCGCTTTTTATACAACCGTCTGAAACTTTAAGTGATCCCCGATAGTTTGATGTAAGATTCTTACAAATAGCCTGAAATATCGCTAAGTTATGAAGATATCAAAGTGTTACCTTACTTTGTGGACACCCTGTACATTTTGTAAATATATATATTTTTTAAAGTAACTCTCTGTAAAAACAAGCCATTTAATCTCTAAAGTTAAATATATATCAACAAGTCAAATGGCACAACATCTCAACTTCCACACAAAAAATACTTTTTTAGTTTATTTTTGTGACCGACTGAATACCCCTCTCCCATAACCATCCTTATGTATAAAATGCCACAAATTCTTACAATATTCCTTTAGAAGACCCTGACTAACTAACCTCTGGCCAGAACTCAGATGTTTGGAACAGATCCTGGAGTGGAGTGTTGGGGTCCATCTCTTGTTTTATCGTGGACAGGAATTCTTCCCATAGCTGGTATTCCTTGTAGGCCTCAAAATAAGACTGGCCTCTGGATGTCGTCTGCAAATGATATTTATATTTTCTTATTCTCAGTTCATTGCAAATCTCTCTAAAACTAGAAAAAGAGAACAATGACTCACGTTAGCAGTCAGTCACATAAATGTGGACAATGTTTTTTTTACGTAAAACTTGTTTGTTTCAGCGAATGTACAGACAGACAAGGGTAATAACACTATATGCCCGTGGAAAATGTTCCTCTTAAAGCTAAAGCGTGTCCATGGCCGAGTGGTTAGCGTCTCTGACATGAAACCCATTGCCCCTCATTGCTGTGGGTTCGAGCCCTCTAGGGACCAGGCATCCTTATGTGAGGAAGCTATCCAGCTGGCTTACGGAATGTCGGTGGTTTTACCCAGGTGCACGAAAATTGAAGAGGGGCACCTGTGTAGTCTTCCTCTACCAATGGAAGCAGAGGGGCACCTGTGTAGTCTTCCTCTACCAATGGAAGCTGGAAAGTCGACCTTTACTGTTGGTGTGACTATAAAATCCAATCATGCTTAAAATTCATAGCGTTGGAATGGGCGATCACTGTGTTAGAAATTGATTCACGGTAACCAATAACAACCAGAATCAATAAACAGCAGAAGTAGGTCATGTGGGAGACGAATGCCCTGCTCTTTATTTTAGGCTGCAGCATTGAAGGAAAAGCATTGTATTAGTATTTAACAGAAAGAAAATAGATTCGGTCTACTGGTAGGTCATTTTCTGACTTAAAAACTTACCACTAATAATCAAGTGTCTCAATTAGGTCAATTAAGGTTAAAGTTACAAGTGTCTCAATTAGGTCAAGGTAGGTCACAGTTACAAGTGTCCCAGTTAGGTCAAGGTAGGTCACAGTCACAAGTGTCCCAGTTAGGTCAAGGTAGGTCACAGTCACAAGTGTCCCAGTTAGGTCAAAGTAGGTCAGTCACGTGTCCCAATTAGGTCAAGGTAGGTCACAGTTACAAGTGTCCCAATTTACAAGTGTCCCAATTAGGTCAAGGTAGGTCACAGTCACAAGTGTCCAAGTTAGGTCAAAGTAGGTCACAGTCACGTGTCTCAATTAGGTCAAGGTAGGTCACAGTCACAAGTGTCCCAGTTAGGTCAAGGTAGGTCACAGTCACAAGTGTCCCAGTTAGGTCAAAGTAGGTCAGTCACGTGTCCCAATTAGGTCAAGGTAGGTCACAGTTACAAGTGTCCCAATTTACAAGTGTCCCAATAAGGTCAAGGTAGGACACAGTCACAAGTGTCTCAGTTAGGTCAAAGTAGGTCACAGTCACGTGTCCCAATTAGGTCAAGGTGAATGCTTATTCAACTAGGACCTAAATAAAATGTTTTTTTTGTTTTTTTAGAATTTGTATCCAAAAATGGTTTGAATGTGTTGGATACCTGTAAATTAAGACACTCTGAAAGTTTTATAGTAAAATATTAAGGCTAACTGAAGTTATTTGAGATTTTCTAATTTTCTGCCGTCCCAGCAACACAGAATTTACATGGAAAAAGCCCAACCTAAAAAGCATTTTCACTGTAAAATATTTATTTCTCAACCGATTTTCAAAACTAAGGTGTTTTTATTTACCACTAATAATGCCAGTGCTAATGATATATAATTGATGTACGTATTACAAAAATTGCTGATGTTAATGCTGAAAAACCTTTGGCCGAAAAAAATCGCCTGAACAATAGGTCTGTTAAAGCAATGCTCCAGATAAGATTTCTTGTCATATTAGGTATTTCACTAGCTTAATAAATTAGCAATGCTCATTTCAAACAAGAGGTCAATGACCTTGAAGCTCTACTGATAGATTTTGATAGGTAGATCAGCATTCCTGTGAAGTTTCATAAAAATCTGTCAAGTAGTTTCAGAGGAGTAGTCGCTACAAGTTGAAGTTTTTACTATATAACTCTAGGTAAAAAAAAGATGGCCCCTGGCAGCCATGTTTAATGTCGAATCAAAATCATTTTCGAAAAGGATCAACATCTTGTCATGCTGATCATTTCAGAAAAAGTCCCATATCAATATCACTTACAGTTTTCAAGAAGTAGTTGCTACAAACTTTTTTTAAAAAAATCTGGTTTTAGCCATGGCGGCCATCTTGAACTTCCGGCCGACCTAAAAAATTCTGGGATCAATTAGACATCAAGAGCAACATTCCTGTGAAGTTTCATAAAAATTCGTCACGTAGTTTCAGAGGAGTAGTCGCTACAAGTTTTTACTATATAAATCTTTGTAAACAAAGATGGCCGCTAGCGGCCATGTTTCAAGTCGCATCGAAATAAATTTCGACAAGGATCAACATCATGTGATGCTGATCATTTTAGAAAATGTCCCATATCAATATCACTTACAGTTTTCTAGAAGTAGTCGCTGCAAATGTATTTATTTTGAATTTACGGCCAGCCTGAAGTTTTTCTAGGATCAACTAGACATCAAGAGCAACATTCCTGTGAAGTTTCATGAACATCCGTCAGGTAGTTTCAGAGGAGTAGTCGCTAAAAGTTTTTACTATATAACTCTATGTAAACAAAGATGGCCACTGGCAGCCATGTTTAACGTCGAATCAAAATAATGTTCGACTAGGATCCACATCATATCATGCTGATCATTTTAGAAAAAGTCCCATATCAATATCACTTATAGTTTTCAAGAAGTAGTCACTAAAAACTTATTTTTTAAAAATCTATTTTTAGCTGTGACGGCTATCTTGAATTTCTGGCCGACCTGAATTTTTGCTAGGATCAATTAGACATCAAGAGCAACATTCCTGTTTCATGAAAATCCGCCAAGTAGTTTCAGAGCAGTAGTCGCTACAAGTTTTTACTATATAACTCGATGTAAACAAAGATGGCCACTGGCAGCCATGTTTAACATCGAATCAAAACGATTTTTGACAAGGACCAACATCATATCATGCTGATCATTTTAGAAAAAGTCCCATATCAATATCACTTATAGTTTTCAAGAAGTAGTCGTATTTTAAAAATCTATTTTTAGCTTTGGCGGCCATCTTGGATTTCACATCAACATGAATTTTTGCTAGGATCAACTTGACTTCATGGGCAACATTTCTGTAAATTTTCATGAATATCCATCCAGTAGTTTCAGAGGAGTAGTCGCTACAAATAAAAGTTTATGGACAGACAGACGGACGGACGACGGACGCCGCACCACGGCATAAGCTCTGCAGTCGAGCTAAAAATTAGGGCTGTAATTGACAGGTTGTGAAGCGTATCGATATATCGAAGGAAAAATATTGACGATATATCGACTGAACTGGCTACTTCTGTACTTGCTCAAGCATTTTAAGCATTTCAATATTAAAACATGTATATATTGCTTCTAAATGGGTGTCGTAAACATTTCAAATATACTCTTTAAAGCATATATGCCATATTCTACCTAGCAATACGCATTTATAATTACTAAATGGTCAAAATAAAACAAATATTTTTTTTAGTTTTGACTTTCACTGGTCATCTAGTAAGAAGCGGTTTAAATTAATATAAATAATATATTGAACATTTACCGACTCAAAAGCAAAACCTAGCCACAAGATTGCAGACCCATCTGATGTAAGGCCGCCTAAAGCGTGAGCTGGCTGTTCATTTCCGTATATGTAGCTAACTTGCGGCAGATCCTTGCACTCAGCCACGGACTGTATCAACATCCTCTTCACACTGTACGGGATTGAGTCTGGAAAACAGCATTTAACGGATAAAATGACAAACAAAATCTCCAACAATGTTCCATGTCAATAGGAACAGTGTTCAAATGCCAATATTACTATGTTCTACTGCCATAGAAGCAATGTTTTACTGTCATGGTGACAATGTTCTACTGCCATGGCGATAATGTTCTACTGTCATTGTGACAATGTTCCCATAGTCAAAATGTTCCACTGGCATAGTGACCATGTTCTATTGCCATGGTGACTATATTCTACTGCCATGGTGGCAATGTCCTACTGCCATGGTGACAATGTTCTACTGTCATGGTGACAATGTTCTACTGTCATGGTGACAATGTGCTACTGCCATGGTGACAATGTTCTACTGTCATGGTGACAATGTTGTACTGCCATGGTGACAATGTCCTACTGCCATGGTGACAATGTCCTACTGCCATGGTGACAATGTCCTACTGCCATGGTGACAATGTCCTACTGCCACAGTGACAATGTTCGGACCATGGTGACAATGTTCTACTGCCATGGTGACAATGTTCTACTGTCATGGTGATAATGTTCTACTGTCATGGTGACAATGTTCTACTGCCATGGTTACAATGTTCCCATAGTGAAAATGTTCCACTGGCATAGTGACAATGTTCTACTGCTGTGGTGACAATGTCCTACTGTCACAGTGACAATGTTTGGACCATGGTGGTAATGTCCTACTGTCACAGTGACAATGTTCTACTGTCATGGTGATAATGTTCCACTTACCATAGTGACAATGTTTTACTGTCAGTGACAATGTTTGGACCATGGTGACAATGTTCTACTGTCATGGTGACAATGTTCTACTGTCATGGTGACAATGTCCTACTGCCATGGTGGCAATGTCCTACTGTCACAGTGACAATGTTCTACTGTCATGGTGATAATGTTCGACTTACCATAGTGACAATGTTTTACTGTCAGTGACAATGTTTGGACCATGGTGACAATGTTCTACTGTCACAGTGACAATGTTCGGACCATGGTGACAATGTTGTACTGCCATGGTGACAATGTCCTAATGTCATGGTGATAATGTCCTATTGCCATGGTGATAATGTTCCACTTACCATAGTGACAATGTTCTACTGTCATGGTGATAATGTTCCACTTACCATAGTGACAATGTTCTACTGCCACAGTGACAATGTTCTACTGTCATAGTGACAATGTTCTACTACCATGGTGCTAATGTCCAACTGTCACAGTGACAATGTTCTACTGTCATGGTGATAATGTTCCACTTAACATAGTGACAATGTTTTACTGTCACAGTGACAATGTTTGGACAATGGTGACAATGTTCTACTGTCATGGTGACAATGTTCTACTGTCATGGTGACAATGTCCTACTGCCATGGTGACAATGTCCTACTGTCATGGTGATAATGTCCTACTGCCATGGTGAAAATGTTCCACTTACCATAGTGACAATGTTCTACTGTCATGGTGATAATATTCCACTTACCATAGTGACAATGTTTTACTGTCACAGTGACAATGTTTGGACCATGGTGACAATGTTCTACTGTCATGGTGACAATGTTCTACTGTCATGGTGACAATGTCCTACTGCCATGGTGACAATGTCCTACTGTCATGGTGATAATGTCCTACTGCCATGGTGATAATGTTCCACTTACCATAGTGACAATGTTCTACTGTCCTGGTGATAATGTACCACTTACCATAGTGACAATGTTCTACCATCACAGTGACAATGACCTACTGTCACAGTGACAATGTTCTACTGTCATGGTGATAATGTTCCACTTACCATAGTGACAATGTTTTACTGTCAGTGACAATGTTTGGACCATGGTGACAATGTTCTACTGTCATGGTGATAATGTTCCACTTACCATAGTGACAATGTTCTACCATCACAGTGACACTGTTCTACTGTCACAGTGACAATGTTCTACTGTCATGGTGATAATGTTCCACTTACCATAGTGACAATGTTTTACTGTCAGTGACAATGTTTGGACCATGGTGACAATGTTCTACTGTCACAGTGACAATGTTTGGACCATGGTGACAATGTTGTACTGCCATGGTGACAATGTCCTAATGTCATGGTGATAATGTCCTATTGACATGGTGATAATGTTCCACTTACCATAGTGACAATGTTCTACTGTCATGGTGATAATGTTCCACTTACCATAGTGACAATGTTCTACTGCCACAGTGACAATGTTCTACTGTCATAGTGACAATGTTCTACTACCATGGTGCTAATGTCCTACTGTCACAGTGACAATGTTCTACACTCATGGTGATATTGTTCCACTTACCATAGTGACAATGTTTTACTGTCAAGTGACAATGTTCTACTGTCATGGTGACAATGTTCTACTGTCATGGTGACAATGTTCTACTGCCATGGTGACAATGTCCTAATGTCATGGTGATAATGTCCTATTGCCATGGTGATAATGTTCCACTTACCATAGTAACAATGTTCTACTGTCAAGGTGATAATGTTCCACTTACCATAGTGACAATGTTCTACTGCCACAGTGACAATGTCCTACTGTCACAGTGACAATGCTCTACTGCCAATGGTGACAATGGTGACAATGTTCTACTGCAATGGTGACAATGTTCTGTATGTGGTTGATGACAATGTTTCACTGTCTACTATTCCTAACCAGGTGTGTATTTTGAACACACATCACATGATCTGTCACATGACATATACATCACACAACCTGTCACATGACATCACATGATACTTACCCATGGGAAGGCACTGTGCACTACCATTCCTAACCAGGTGTGTATTTTGAGCAATTCGTTTACACAAACTACACAGCTGAGCCATGCCTTTCAGTATATCTGGATTACTGAAGTTAAACATCGACGAAAACCTCGGGTCAAAGTGCAACACTCCCTGCAGTGAAGATATATGTGGCTTTTTAATAAAACATCTAGGTAGTATTTGTGAAACTTGGGTACTTGATACATAGATATAACAATGGCGATTCTTTGAGAAATTAGATATAACAATGGGGGTTCTTTGAGAACATTAGATATAACAATGGGGATTCTGTGAGAACATTCGATATAACAATGGGGATTCTGTGAGAACATTAGATATAACAATGGGGATTCTGTGAGAACATTCGATATAACAATGGGGATTCTATGAGAACATAAGATATAACAATGGGGATTCTTTGAGAACATTCGATATAACAATGGGGATTCTTTGAGAACATTCGATATAACAATGGGGATTCTATGAGAACATTCGATATAACAATGGGGATTCTTTGAGAACATTCGATATAACAATGGGGATTCTTTGAGAACATTCGATATAACAATGGGGATTCTATGAGAACATTCGATATAACAATGGGGATTCTTTGAGAACATTAGATATAAAATGGGGATTCTGTGAGAACATTAGATATAAAATGGGGATTCTGTGAGAACATTAGATATAACAATGGGGATTCTGTGAGAACATTAGATATAAAATGGGGATTCTGTGAGAACATTAGATATAAAATGGGGATTCTGTGAGAACATTAGATATAACAATGGGGATTCTTTGAGAACATTAGATATAACAATGGGGATTCTATGAGAACATAAGATATAAAATGGGGATTCTGTGAGAACATTAGATATAAAATGGGGATTCTGTGAGAACATTAGATATAACAATGGGGATTCTTTGAGAACATAAGATATAACAATGGGGATTCTATGAGAACATAAGATATAAAATGGGGATTCTGTGAGAACATTAGATATAACAATGGGGATTCTGTGAGAACATTAGATATAACAATGGGGATTCTGTGAGAACATTAGATATAACAATGGGGATTCTGTGAGAACATTAGATATAACAATGGGAATTCTGTGAGAACATTATATATAACAATGGGGATTCTTTGAGAACATAAGATATAACAATGGGGATTCTATGAGAACATAAGATATAAAATGGGGATTCTGTGAGAACATTAGATATAACAATGGGGATTCTGTGAGAACATTAGATATAACAATGGGGATTCTGTGAGAACATTAGATATAACAATGGGGATTCTGTGAGAACATTAGATATAACAATGGGAATTCTGTGAGAACATTATATATAACAATGGGGATTCTGTGAGAACATTAGATATAACAATGGGGATTCTTTGAGAACATTCGATATAACAATGGGGATTCTGTGAGAACATTAGATATAACAATGGGGATTCTGTGAGAACATTAGATATAACAATGGGGATTCTTTGAGAACATTAGATATAACAATGGGGATTCTGTGAGAACATTAGATATAACAATGGGGATTCTTTGAGAACATAAGATATAACAATGGTGGTTCTGTGAGAACATTAGATATAACAATGGGGATTCTATGAGAACATTAGATATAACAATGGGGATTCTTTGAGAACATTCGATATAACAATGGGGATTCTGTGAGAACATTAGATATAACAATGGGGATTCTGTGAGAACATTAGATATAAAATGGGGATTCTGTGAGAACATTAGATATAAAATGGGGATTCTGTGAGAACATTAGATATAACAATGGGGATTCTGTGAGAACATAAGATATAACAATGGGGATTCTTTGAGAACATAAGATATAACAATGGGGATTCTTTGAGAACATTAGATATAACAATGGGGATTCTGTGAGAACATTAGATATAACAATGGGGATTCTGTGAGAACATTAGATATAACAATGGGGATTCTATGAGAACATTCGATATAAAATGGGGATTCTTTGAGAACATTAGATATAACAATGGGGATTCTATGAGAACATAAGATATAACAATGGGGATTCTTTGAGAACATTAGATATAACAAGAGGTCAATGACCTTGAAGCTCTACTGGTTGATTTAGATTTCAGGAAGTAGTCGCTACAAACTTGTTTTTTGAAAATTTATTTTTAGCTGTGGTGGCCATCTTGAATTTCCGGCCGACCTGAAATTTTGCTAGGATCAGTTAGACATCAAGAGCAACATTCCTGTGAAGTTCATGAAAATCCGTCAAGTAGTTTCAGAGGAGAAGGCGCTACAAGTTTTCATTATATAACTCTAAGTAAACAAAGATGGCCACTGGCAGCCATGTTTAATGTCGAATCAAAATAATGTTCGACTCGGATAACCATCATGTCATGCTGATCATTTTAGAAAAAGTCCCATATCAATATCACTTAATAGTTTTCAAGAAGTAGTCGCTACAAACTTATTTTTTTAAAAATCTATTTTTAATTGTGGCAGCCATCTTGAATTTCTGGCCGATCTGAAATTTTGCTAGGATCAATTAGACATTAAGAGCAACATTCCTGTAAAGTTTCATGAAAATCCACCAAGTAGATTCAGAGGAGTAGTCGCTACAAGTTTTTACTATATAACTCTATGTAAACAAAGATGACCGCTGGCAGCCACGTTTAACGTGGAATCAAAATGATTTTTGATAAGGACCAACATCATGTCATGCTGATCATTTTAGAAAAAGTCCCATATCAATATCACTTATAGTTTTCAAGAAGTAGTCGCTACAAACTTGCATGAAAATCTATTTTTAGCCATGGCGGCCATCTTGAATTTCCGGCCGACCTGAAATTTTGCTAGGATCAATTAGACATCAAGAGCAACATTTCTGTGAAGTTTCATGAAAATCCGTCAAGTAGTTTCAGAGGAGTAGTCGCTACAAGTTTTCATTATATAACTCTATGTAAACAAAGATGGCCACTGGCAGCCATGTTTAATGTCGAATCAAAATAATGTTCGACTCGGATAACCATCATGTCATGCTGATCATCTTAGAAAAAGTCCCATATCAATATCACTTATAGTTTTCAATAGGTAGTCGCTACAAACTTGTATTTTGAAAATCTATTTTTAGCCATGGTGGCCATCTTGAATTTCCGGCCGACCTGAAATTTTGCTAGGATCAATAAGACATCAAGAGCAACATTTTTGTGAAGTTTCATGAAAATCCGTCAAGTAGTTTCAGAGGAGTAGTCGCTACAAGTTTTCATTATATAACTCTATTTAAACAAAGATGGCCACTGGCAGCCATGTTTAATGTCGAATCAAAATAATGTTCGACTCGGATAACCATCATGTCATGCTGATCATTTTAGAAAAAGTCCCATATCAATATCACTTATAGTTTTCAAGAAGTAGTCGCTACAAACTTATTTTTTAAAAATCTATTTTTAACTGTGGCAGCCATCTTGAATTTCTGGCTGATCTGAAATTTCGCTAGGATCAATTAGACATTAAGAGCAACATTCCTGTAAAGTTTCATGAAAATCCGCCAAGTAGTTTTAGAGGAGTAGTCGCTACAAGTTTTTACTATATGACTCTATGTAAACAAAGATGGCCGCTGGCAGCCAAGTTTAACGTCGAATCAAAACGATTTTTGATAAGGACCAACATCATGTCATGCTGATCATTTTAGAAAAAATCCCATATCAATATCACTTATAGTTTTCAAGAAGTAGTCGCTACAAACTTGCATGAAAATCTATTTTTAGCCATGGTGGCCATCTTGAATTTCCGGCCGACCTGAAATTTTGCTAGGATCAATTAGACATAAAGAGCAACATTTCTGTGAAGTTTCATGAAAAACCGTCAAGTAGTTTCAGAGGAGTAGTCGCTACAAGTTTTCATTATATAACTCTATGTAAACAAAGATGGCCACTGGCAGCCATGTTTAATGTCGAATCAAAATAATGTTCGACTCGGATAACCATCATGTCATGCTGATCATCTTAGAAAAAGTCCCATATCAATATCACTTATAGTTTTCAAGAAGTAGTCGCTACAAACTTGTATTTTGAAAATCTATTTTTAGCCATGGCGGCCATCTTGAATTTCCGGCCGACCTGAAATTTTGCTAGGATCAATAAGACATCAAGAGCAACATTTTTGTGAAGTTTCATGAAAATCCGTTAAGTAGTTTCAGAGGAGTAGTCGCTACAAGTTTTCATTATATAACTCTATTTAAACAAAGATGGCCACTGGCAGCCATGTTTAATGTCGAATCAAAAAAATGTTCGACTCGGATAACCATCATGTCATGCTGATCATTTTAGAAAAAGTCCCATATCAATATCACTTATAGTTTTCAAGAAGTAGTCGCTACAAACTTATTTTTTAAAAATCTATTTTTAACTGTGGCAGCCATCTTGAATTTCTGGCTGATCTGAAATTTTGCTAGGATCAATTAGACATTAAGAGCAACATTCCTGTAAAGTTTCATGAAAATCCGCCAAGTAGTTTTAGAGGAGTAGTCGCTACAAGTTTTTACTATATGACTCTATGTAAACAAAGATGGCCGCTGGCAGCCAAGTTTAACGTCGAATCAAAACGATTTTTGATAAGGACCAACATCATGTCATGCTGATCATTTTAGAAAAAGTCCCATATCAATATCACTTATAGTTTTCAAGAAGTAGTCGCTACAAACTTGCATGAAAATCTATTTTTAGCCATGGCGGCCATCTTGAATTTCCGGCCGACCTGAAATTTTGCTAGGATCAATTAGACATCAAGAGCAACATTTCTGTGAAGTTTCATGAAAATCCGTCAAGTAGTTTCAGAGGAGTAGTCGCTACAAGTTTTCATTATATAACTCTATGTAAACAAAGATGGCCACTGGCAGCCATGTTTAATGTCGAATCAAAATAATGTTCGACTCGGATAACCATCATGTCATGCTGATCATCTTAGAAAAAGTCCCATATCAATATCACTTATAGTTTTCAAGAAGTAGTCGCTACAAACTTGTATTTTGAAAATCTATTTTTAGCCATAGCGGCCATCTTGAATTTCCGGCCGACCTGAAATTTTGCTAGGATCAATAAGACATCAAGAGCAACATTTTTGTGAAGTTTCATGAAAATCCGTCAAGTAGTTTCAGAGGAGTAGTCGCTACAAGTTTTCATTATATAACTCTATTTAAACAAAGATGGCCACTGGCAGCCATGTTTAATGTCGAATCAAATAAATGTTCGACTCGGATAACCATCATGTCATGCTGATCATTTTAGAAAAAATCCCATATCAATATCACTTATAGTTTTCAAGAAGTAGTCGCTACAAACTTATTTTTTAAAAATCTATTTTTAACTGTGGCAGCCATCTTGAATTTCTGGCTGATCTGAAATTTTGCTAGGATCAATTAGACATTAAGAGCAACATTCCTGTAAAGTTTCATGAAAATCCGCCAAGTAGTTTTAGAGGAGTAGTCGCTACAAGTTTTTACTATATGACTCTATGTAAACAAAGATGGCCGCTGGCAGCCACGTTTAACGTCGAATCAAAACAATTTTTGATAAGGACCAACATCATGTCATGCTGATCATTTTAGAAAAAGTCCCATATCAATATCACTTATAGTTTTCAAGAAGTAGTCGCTACAAACTTGCATGAAAATCTATTTTTAGCCATGGCGGCCATCTTGAATTTCCGGCCGACCTGAAATTTTGCTAGGATCAATTAGACATCAAGAGCAACATTTCTGTGAAGTTTCATGAAAATCCGTCAAGTAGTTTCAGAGGAGTAGTCGCTACAAGTTTTCATTATATAACTCTATGTAAACAAAGATGGCCACTGGCAGCCATCTTTAATGTCGATTCAAAATAATGTTCGACTCGGATAACCATCATGTCATGCTGATCATTTTAGAAAAAGTCCCATATCAATATCACTTATAGTTTTCAAGAAGTAGTCGCTACAAACTTGTATTTTGAAAATCTATTTTTAGCCATGGCGGCCATCTTGAATTTCCGGCCGACCTGAATTTTTGCTAGGATCAATAAGACATCAAGAGCAACATTTTTGTGAAGTTTCATGAAAATCCGTCAAGTAGTTTCAGAGGAGTAGTCGCTACAAGTTTTCATTATATAACTCTATGTAAACAAAGATGGCCACTGGCAGCCATGTTTAATGTCGAATCAAAATAATGTTCGACTTGGATAACCATCATGTCATGCTGATAATTTTAGAAAAAGTCCCATATCAATATCACTTATAGTTTTCAAGAAGTAGTCGCTACAAACTTATTTTTTAAAAATCTATTTTTAACTGTGGCAGCCATCTTGAATTTCTGGCCGATCTGAAATTTTGCTAGGATCAATTAGACATTAAGAGCAACATTCCTGTAAAAGTTCATGAAAACCCGCCAAGTAGTTTTAGAGGAGTAGTCGCTACAAGTTTTTACTATATGACTCTATGTAAACAAAGATGGCTGCTGGCAGCCACGTTTAACGTCGAATCAAAACAATTTTTGATAAGGACCAACATCATGTCATGCTAATCATTTTAGAAAAAGTCCCATATCAATATCACTTATAGTTTAATGTCGAATCAAAATAATGTTCGACTTGGATAACCATCATGTCATGCTGATCATTTTAGAAAAAGTCCCATATCAATATCACTTATAGTTTTCAAGAAGTAGTCGCTACAAACTTATTTTTTAAAAATCTATTTTTAACTGTGGCAGCCATCTTGAATTTCTGGCCGATCTGAAATTTTGCTAGGATCAATTAGACATTAAGAGCAACATTCCTGTAAAGTTTCATGAAAATCCGCCAAGTAGTTTTAGAGGAGTAGTCGCTACAAGTTTTTACTATATGACTCTATGTAAACAAAGATGGCCGCTGGCAGCCACGTTTAACGTCGAATCAAAACAATTTTTGATAAGGACCAACATCATGTCATGCTAATCATTTTAGAAAAAGTCCCATATCAATATCACTTATAGTTTTCAAGAAGTAGTCGCTACAAACTTGTATTTTGAAAATTTATTTTTAGCCGTGGCGGCCATCTTGAATTTCCGGCCGACCTGAAATTTTGCTAGGATCAATTAGACATCAAGAGCAACATTCCTGTAAAGTTTCATGAAAATCCGTCAAGTAGTTTCAGAGGAGTAGTCGCTACAAGTTTTCATTATATAACTCTATGTAAACAAAGATGGCGGCAGCCATGTTTAATGTCAAATCAAAACGATTTTCGACAAGGACCAACATCATGTCATGCTGATCATTTTAGAAAAAGTCCCATATCAATATCACTTATAGTTTTCAAGAAGTAGTCGCTACAAACTTGTATTTAAAAAATCTATTTTCAGCTTTGGCGGCCATCTTGGATTTCACATCAACATGAATTTTTGCTAGGATCAACTAGACTTCATGGGCAACATTTTTGTAAAGTTTTATGAATATCCATCCAGTAGTTTCAGAGGAGTAGTCGCTACAAATAAAAGTTAACGGACAGCACGGACGGACGACGGACGCCACACCACGGCATAAGCTCTGCTGATCTCTGATCAGTAGAGCTAACAATGGGGATTCTTTGAAAACATTAGATATAACAATGGGGATTCTTTGAGGAAGTGCATAACCAGTGACTAAGAAGACATAGAAACTGAATGTTAATAAATAGAAACCACGACTTCAAAAAATATTTGATAGGAAGGCGCATTACTCCAGTTATAAAAGACAGAGAAAGTCAAATGTCAAACTCGATTTTTGTCAGATACCAACATACATCAAATATGAATTATATTCCCTGTAACAGCTATCTTTTAAATGAACAGAAAAAGAGATTTAAAATTAAGTTGAACAAGAGGCCCAAGAGGGCCTGTGGACGCTCTACTGGCTAACATGGCTCTTATAACATCAATGAAGCGAGTGACTGCCATTAACGTTTTTTTGGAAGTTTCGGGAAAAAACAGCTTTTGAACTAAATCAAGGGCCATAACTAAAGAATCTGTTCAGTAAAGATCAGATGAAAATGAAGACCCTACCTTTAACGAGTGTTATAGCATTTTTAACTAAATCAAGAGCCATAACTCCTCTGTTACTGGTCCGACTGGTCCAACATAGAGCTAAAAAAATTATTAATTAAAAAAAATTACAAGAAAAATTGGAAAAAAAAAAAATAAAAAAATAAAAAAATAAATATATTAAATTAAAAAAAAAAAAAAAAAATAAAATAAAAAAATATATATATTAATTTAATAAAAATAATTAAAAAAATAAAAGTTTCGTAACGATCGGATGAAAAATGAAGGCCCTCTCGTCTTAACGAGGCAAAATATAGCGTTTTGAACTAAATCAAGGGCCATAACTAAGTTGTTACTGGTCCGATATGTTTGGTTTTCAAACATGTCCGAGCTTTCATTGATATTAACAATCTGATAAAGTTTGGTAAAGACTGGATGAACAATGAAGCCACAATCGTCTTAATGAGGCAAACTATAGCATTTTTAACTAAATCAAGGGCCACAACTCCGCTGTTACTGGTCCGATATGGTTGGTTTTCGAACTTGTTCGAGCTTTCAATGACATTAACAATCTGATAAAGTTTGATAAAGATCGGATGAACAATGAAGCCTCTATCGTCTTAACGAGGCAAAATATAGCATTTTTAACTAAATCAAGGGCCATAACTCTGGTGTTACTGGTCCGATCTGGCTGGTTTTCGAACTTGTCCGAGCTTTCATTGATATTAACAATGTGGTAAAGTTTGGTATAGATAGGTTGAATAATGAAGGCCCTATCGTCTTAACGAGGCAAAATATAGCAATATAGCATTTTTAACTAAATCAAGGGCCATAACTCCGCTGTTACTTGGCCGATCTGGCTGGTTTTCGAACTCATCCGAGCTTTTATTGATATTAACAACCTTTTAAAGTTTGGTTAAGATTGGATGAAAAATGAAGGCCCTATCGTCTTAACGAGACAAAAGTTAACAACGGACGGACGGACGACGGACGGACGGACGACGGACAACTCGGCATCCCATAAGCTCTGCTGGCCTTTGGCCAGTAGAGCTAAAAATCGTACATAACGTTAACAATTATTGACCGAGGGAGCCCAGATCTGAATTCAATCCATGATGCTTCACTTTTAAATGGCTGGAAAAAAATTGTAAGGGTATGCACGACCGAAGTAATACGCCCCATCTTCTTAAAAGTGGACTTATAGAAAGACCTACAAAAATGGTGCCCCATGTTCCTGAAGTGACACTGTGTTATTACTTTTTAGTTTGAGAAAAACGGCAAGTGTCCCTTTAACAATAAATTGTTGTGTCCCTTTAACATTGGCATGTCAAGTGTCCCTTTTACAGCATTATTGCCAAGTGTCCCCTTAATAGCATACTCCTGAATGTTTCTTTAAAGCAAAATTGCCAAGTGTCTCTTTTAACAGCAATGTTGCCATGTGTCCCTTTAACAGCAATTTTGCCAAGTGTCCCTTTAACAGCAATGTTGCCAAGTGTCTCTTTAACAGTGTAACAGTTTAACAGTTTAACAGCAACATTGTCAAGCGTTCCTTTAACAGCAATGTTGCCAAGCATCTCTTTAACAGCAACATTGTCAAGTGTACCTTTAACAGCAATATTGTCAAGTGTCCCTTTAACAGCAATATTGTCAAGTGTCTCTTTAACAGCATTATTGCCAAGTGTTCCCTTATTAGCAATACTCCTGAATGTTTCTTTCAAGTAAAATTGCCAAGTGTCTCTTTTACAGCAATGATGCCATGTGTCCCTTTAACAGCAATGGTGCCAAGTGTCCCCTTAACAGCAATGTTGCCAAGTGTCTCTTTAACAGCCACATTGTCAAGTGTCCCTTTAACAGCATTATTGCCAAGTATTCCCTTAATAGCAATACTCCTGAATGTTTCTTTAAAGCACCATTGCCAAGTGTCTCTTCAACAGCAATGTTGCCAAGTGTCCCTTTAATTGTCAAGTGTCCCTTTAACAGCAATATTGTCAAGTTATCCTTTTTACAGCAATATTGCTAGATGTCCTTTTAACAGAAATCTTGCAAAGTATCCCTTTAAAATAAATTGCCAATTGTCCCTTTAACAGCAAGGTTGCCAACTGCCCCTTTAACCGCAATATTGTCAGATGTCCCTTTAACAGGAAAATTGCCCAATGTCCCTCTAACAGCAAATTTGCCAAATGTCCCTTTAAAAATACACTGCCAAGTGTCCCTTAAACAGAAATGCAAACAAGACGTACCACATCTTCGGACATAACATGCTCCACATTGTTCTCAGTCCATCGGAAATCTTTCACGCCGACAACCACGTAAACCTTCGCTCCCGATTCCATTAGAGGGCGAGCCTGTGGGTGACTGCAGTCGCGGTCCTTACACACATCAAAGTTCTCCGGAACAGATTCTGGTTTTGGTGTACTGGAAGGTTTTAGCGTGATGGCAGGTTTTGGTGTGATGGCAGGTTTTGGCTTGGTGGCAGGTTTGGGTGTGATGGCAGGTTGTTTGGGCTTGGTTGTCCACTTTGGTGGTAAATATGTTGTAACAGGTAACTTGGCTGGAATTATATTGAGTTGATAACAATTGATATTTTAAAAACTACCACATTTGCAGCGTGTTTATATTGTCCCAGATCAATACCTGGTGGACACAACTTGAATATCATCGATACAAAGGCCGAAGCCTCGTGGTTTCATTGTGTTTCAAGACCCAAACGTCAGGTTTTGATCCTGTGCAATATAAGCCTGCTGGAAATATTTTAATTCTTATCATACATGGATTTTATGTTTTTTAATACACACATTTTCGAGAGATTGAACACAATACAAAGAAGTTCTCACAACTTACACTGTATGCCCATCTCTCAAAACTAAACGAAGAAAATGTGCAGTTTCCTGTTTTTAACAATTTAAATTTGTTTTGAATGTAACGCTGCTTTAAAATAACATAATTGTTGTTTTGCATGTTTTCTGACATTTAAAACATTTTAAAACTAGAGGTTTTTTTAGAGAAAAAATAAACAAAAGTTGTTGAAAATGGCATAAAACACCATACAATGAATGAATTGTGTTTTACGACACGTCGACACAAAAATAGGTCATATTGTGCGCGCAAAAAATGATAAAAGATGAAGAAATGAAGTAGTAAATAAAAATTAGTGTAAATACAGAAAAACACCATACAAACAAACAAACAAAACCACAGATAACCCAGAGCATCCAGAGGCTGCTTATGTTGGGATAATGTTTAGGGTGGTCTAGATATTTTGGGATAATGTTTAGGGTGGTCTAGATATTTTGGGATAATGTTTAGGGTGGTCTAGATATTTTGGGATAATGGATAATGTTTAGGGTGGTATAGATATTTTGGGATAATGTTTAGGGTGGTCTAGATATTTTGGGATAATGTTAAGGGTGGTATAGATATTTTAGGATAATGTTTAGGGTAGTCTAGATATTTTGGGATAATGGATAATGTTTAGGGTAGTCTAGATATTTTGGGATAATGTATAATGTTTAGGGTGGTATAGATATTTCGGGATAATGTTTAGGGTGGTATAGATATTTTGGGATAATGTTTAGGGTGGTATAGATATTTTGACCTAATGTCAGGGCCTATTCTCTCCAAATTGGGAAGGGGCTTATGGCTTTGAATTTGGGAAAATTAAGTTTTTCTTTCGAAAAAAGAAAAAGAAAAGGGAAATGTTTATTAAAATATAAGTTTTAAGTATAATATCAATCAATTATTGAATTGAGCATTTATTTTAACAAACAAACTATGGAATGGAACATTCTGTCACTTTCAAACATAAAACATAATCTGATGATTGGGAATTGTTTACCAAAATTGGAAAGATATATAGGTTTTTGAATGCTCCCTGAAATGTTTATACTTAGAATTTTTGTCCGGAGCATAACTTCAAAACTACTGATGGGACTACAATGAAACTTCACACAATGATAGAGGGCAATGAGAGCAATAAAAGGAAGAGTGCAAGAACTGTAACTCTGTCATCATTCAAATTAGTTACTGCCCTTTGTAATTTTATACTTAAAGCTGTTTTTTCTGAAGCATAACTTCAAAACTACTGATGGGACTTTAATGAAACTTCACACAATGATAGAGGGCAATGATAGAGGGCAATGAGAGGAAATGCAGAGACCTACAACCTATCTTCACTCAATTTAGAGTTATTGCCCTTTGTAATTTTACTTGTAATTCTTGACCAAGCATAACTCACACACTATTAATGGAACTGCAAATTGAAAACTACTGGGTGATACAAGGCCTTATGATAAGTTGATACATTTAAGGGAGCATCCATCGGTTCTACCGATTTTCTTGCTGCAATTGAGAAGCAGCTGAATTTTGGTTCCACATAGAAAAGGATAACAAGAGTTATCGGAAAACAACAGGGCTTCCCTTTTTTGAGGCGAGGTCCGAAACAGAGGCAAAAAGAAGTGGGAGTAGAGAATGGTGTGTGGGAAAGGTTAAAGTTTTTCTAAGTATGACCTTGACCTTGGTCCAAGGTCAAACTGACAGGTGGGAGGATGTTCATTGGAAAGACTCCCCTCCCCTCTAGATAACATACCAAATACGAAAGGTATAGCTGAAAAGGTTGTATATATATAAACTTTAACCTGCTGTCTACAGTCGATGCCAATCATGGCAATAGCTCCCCAGACTTTCGTCACAGTGAGCTAAAAAGGCTCTGCTAGGTAAAATATAATACATGGGCATTATAACCAGGTTATACTATACAATACTGTAATAGCAGAATAGGTGTTCAAAAATTCACGACAAGTACCTGACAAGTAAATCACATACCAGGTTTGGAGGGTCTAGGTGTCCCCGGGTTTGTACGAGGTTTAGTGTACACATCAGTCATGCTGGCAGTAGTAGTGGGGACCACTTTGTGCCATTCTGCCTGCTGGGGCGGCGGCGCTTTCTTCTTCATTTGATGGGTGGAGAAAAATAAATTATAAAATATGCATTTGCAGTTCAGTGAAAACCAACTTGACATTGGTTAAAGAGATTCACAGCAATATTGTTTTTTCAAAACTCGCAACACCGTAATAGTTTTTCTACATACCTTGCAAATTAGAAAATCAATATTAACCAAGTTTGCATATTATTAAAAGGGTTGATGCACTATTTTCAAACACTATTTATTTAAAGGAAAAACTCGAAAAAAGCTGAAAGAAATTTGCAAAGAACATAAATGGAGGTGGCCATCTTGGAACAATGATGTCATCGTGACTTTTTACTATATATTGGCATATAGACAAAACATTTCAAAGCAAAAAAAATCACTGCAAATTGATTAAACAGTATATATACAGATGTAAAATGTATAAATGTTATGCTTATTTTTCATTTGCAGTGATTTTCTTTGCTTTAAAAGATACTAATAAAGAAAAAATACTTTTCAAGTTTCATTTTATATTTTTTAACTATATTCAAGTTTGTTTAAATCCAAAAGGATCCTTGATTGTTAAATCAAGGTGGTTGAATTCTAATGCTTGAAAATAGTTCAAGATCGCAATGTGTCCCTTTAAACCCCCAACATTTACTTCCCGGTAGTAAATATTTGTAGGAGGGGCCTATCAAATTACCACTGCTGCACACAGCCGGTGTGTCAACTAAAATAGCTGATGTAAACTTTGTCCTACATATGTATGCTGAAGCAGCCGACTCTATATTTGAATTGAATCACAATAATATTTCACAAATGAACATTGAAACTTTTGCTCTACAGTTAGGCCAAACAAAATTAATACTTCGTTTCCGCTAACGTCTTGAAAAAAAATAGGGTAAGTAGGTAGGCATAACTTCTTTTTTTCTTTTTTCCTACGCGATATAAAATAGTAGGACTTTAGGTTACTTTTTTATGTATTTCAATATAGGTTGTATTAAAACATACTTTATTGAATTTAATAAATGAATATATACAAGTTTAAAAAAGAGTTGTTGTCTCTTTTAATTTCACCCTAAAATAAACATTAAAATATTTAAAAAAAAAAAAATCCATAACCTTTCGAACAAGTTCAATATTAAATGAGCTAGATCAGGCCCCAGTATCACGAAAAAGTTGAGATTTAAATGACTCAAAATTTCTTTAACAAATAGCAACCAAAATAATAGATATTCTTTTACATTATATAGAAAATCCAGCTGGCTTGTGGAACGTCGGTGGTTCTACCCAGGTGCCCGCCCGTGCACGAAAATTGCCCGGTGGGGCACCTGGGGTCTTCCTCCACCAGTAAAGCTGGAAAGTCGCCATATGACCTTAGCTGTTGGTGCGACTATAAAATCCAATTAAAAAAAAACTGGCTATATTTTTATTTTTGTCACCACTTTCTCCAAGTTAAAGAAGTAGGAGCCTAGACTAGAATTCATTTAAAAGTAGGATTCCTGGAACTCCTTACACCTTAAATAATGAATAGAAATATACTTTATATCTGTATTTATACATTATTTTTTTCTTTCCACCAAAATGTATTTGTAAAGGACATGTTTTCTTATTCGATTATGTAAAAAAAATATCCGAAATTTTGTACCATCCGAACTACTATGACACCGCATTTTTAAGGCCCGAACATTTCACAAATATTCAATCGAAATACCATCAATTACAAACTTTTTTCATGCATTAATGTGTTTTGAATGACAAAAATGGTATTTCTTATCAAAGAGGAAAGAAAACACAACCCTTATAGCAGGATAATGTAGTTTTATGTCAATAATTGTCGATCTCAATTGTGACAAACTGCCGATACTAAGCCAGGCAAATTATTCAAACTTATTGTTTCAATGTGTGTATAACACATTTTAATTACTTTATTGCAAGTGTTTTCACAGTTCACAATACACATGGGAGTATTTTGTCTTGAGTATCTTGAGATCAAGTTAGAATTTGGGGAATTTTTTTTAGACGGGCCAGACGGGCTCATTGTCTGTAAAATGAGACAGGCCCGGAATGGATTTCGAGGAGCCCCGGGCTTCGGGCTATCCTACTTTTCGAGCACTGAGCAGTAATCTTGTTGCCATGTCGTTAAAATTAAGGACAAACTCGACAGATCTGACAACGATTTTTTCGAAAAACATTGTCACGGTGTGGACACCTGCATCGGTAGACGCTTTATTGACATGCGTTTCAAGTATCGGGACGACTAATTACCGTAAAGATTGATATTATGCGGAAAGATAGAAAAGGGCAAAAACGATCGAACACATTTTTTGTTACAAAAACGGTGAAAAAAACTGTAGGGTCGGCGGAAAAAAATAGGGTCGGTCGAGTTAGCGGAAACAGAGAATTCATTTTGTTTGGCCTTATAACCACACAAAATCAAGATTTGGTGCCTTTTTGAAGGTCAGTTGACAACCCGCTTTAAATTGTCTGGTTTTGATGATAAAACAGAGTAGTTCTAAGCCGTCTGCTGCAGCATGCTTGTTGATAAACACAGCCATGTGGGAAATGTTTACATTCTGTATTAGCAAAGGTCATGACCTGACTCATAGGCTCCTCCTGGCAAATTCAAATTGTTTGACAGTTGGTTTAAAATATATTTTGAAACTATACTTTGCGAATGATTGTTTAAAAAAATAATTACACCAATTGATTTAACATGTTTAAATGTGTATTTGTGCAACTTTTCATAATTTATTTTACAGTAGTTGATTATTTTTTTTTAAAAAGAGACCTCTGATGTGAAACATAATTTATATAGAAACCTGCCCCAGCGCCATCTGCTGGCTTTTATATGGCAGTGGGGATTTAAGGTCCTGGATCTAGGTGCTGTTCTAAAGGAGAAATGATAACATACTGTTCTATCTTAACCCTGATCAGCTGATCAGGCTTTACAATGTCCAGCTGCTGATCAGTCATTTCCCCCAAAACACCCCTTTGTTACATAAATGGATTGGTCTTAATTCAAAGAAAGAACAGTCCATTATATATACGTAGCGGGTTAAGTCTATTCTAAAGTGATACATGGCAATCTTGAGTACTTATCTGATACTGAAATTAGCTTCTCGATTTATTTTGACTTGAAAGCTGCTTGCATATAATTTAATAAAAAATTGACTTTCTTCTTTATTCTACTAGATATATAAATATGTTATTGGTTCTGTATAATCAATAGTTAATAATATGTAAATATGTTATTGGTGCTGTATAATCAATAGTTAATAATATATAAATATGTTATTGGTGCTGTTGTATAATCAATAGTTAATAATATGTAAATATGTTATAGGTGCTGTATAATCAATAGTTAATAATATGTAAATATGTTATTGGTGCTGTATAATCAATAGTTAATAATATATAAATATGTTATTGGTGCTGTTGTATAATCAATAGTTAATAATATATAAATATGTTATTGGTGCTGTATAATCAATAGTTAATAATAAACAAATTTGTTATTGGTGCTGTATAATCAATAGTTAATAATATCTAAATATGTTATTGGTGCTGTATAATCAATAGTTAATAATATATAAATATGTTATTGGTGCTGTATAATCAATAGTTAATAATATATAAATATGTTATTGGTGCTGTATAATCAATAGTTAATAATATATAAATATGTAATTGGTGCTGTATAATCAATAGTTAATAATATGTAAATATGTTATTGGTGTTGTATTATCAATAGTTAATAATATATAAATATGTTATTGGTGCTGTATAATCAATAGTTAATAATATGTAAATATGTTATTGGTGCTGTATAATCAATAGTTAATAATATATAAATATGTTATTGGTGCTGTTGTATAATCAATAGTTAATAATATATAAATATGTTATTGGTGCTGTATAATCAATAGTTAATAATATATAAATATGTTATTGGTGTTGTATAATCAATAGTTAATAATATGTAAATATGTTATTGGTGCTGTATAATCAATAGTTAATAATATATAAATATGTTATTGGTGCTGTTGTATAATCAATAGTTAATAATATATAAATATGTTATTGGTGCTGTATAATCAATAGTTAATAATATATAAATATGTTATTGGTGCTGTTGTATAATCAATAGTTAATAATATATAAATATGTTATAGGTGCTGTATAATCAATAGTTAATAATATATAAATATGTTATTTGTGCTGTTGTATAATCAATAGTTAATAATATATAAATATGTTATTGGTGCTGTATAAACAATAGTTAATAATATGTAAATATGTTATTGGTGCTGTATAATCAATAGTTAATAATATATAAATATGTTATTGGTGCTGTATAATCAATAGTTAATAATATATAAATATGTTATTGGTGCTGTATAATCAATAGTTAATATGTAAATATGTTATTGGTGCTGTATAATCAATAGTTAATAATATATAAATATGTTCTTGGTGCTGTTGTATAATCAATAGTTAATAATATATAAATATGTTATAGGTGCTGTATAATCAATAGTTAATAATATATAAATATGTTATTGGTGCTGTTGTATAATCAATAGTAAATAATATATAAATATGTTATTGGTGCTGTATAATCAATAGTTAATAATATGTAAATATGTTATTGGTGCTGTATAATCAATAGTTAATAATATATAAATATGTTATTGGTGCTGTATAATCAATAGTTAATATATAAATATGTTATTGGTGCTGTATAATCAATAGTTAATAATATATAAATATGTTATTGGTGCTGTTGTATAATCAATAGTTAATAATATATAAATATGTTATAGGTGCTGTATAATCAATAGTTAATAATATATAAATATGTTATTTGTGCTGTTGTATAATCAATAGTTAATAATATATAAATATGTTATTGGTGCTGTATAATCAATAGTTAATAATATATAAATATGTTATTGGTGCTGTATAATCAATAGTTAATATGTAAATATGTTATTGGTGCTGTATAATCAATAGTTAATAATATATAAATATGTTCTTGGTGCTGTTGTATAATCAATAGTTAATAATATATAAATATGTTATAGGTGCTGTATAATCAATAGTTAATAATATATAAATATGTTATTGGTGCTGTATAATCAATAGTTAATAATATATAAATATGTTATTGGTGCTGTTGTATAATCAATAGTTAATAATATATAAATATGTTATAGGTGCTGTATAATCAATAGTTAATAATATATAAATATGTTATTTGTGCTGTTGTATAATCAATAGTTAATAATATATAAATATGTTATTGGTGCTGTATAATCAATAGTTAATAATATGTAAATATGTTATTGGTGCTGTATAATCAATAGTTAATAATATATAAATATGTTATTGGTGCTGTATAATCAATAGTTAATAATATATAAATATGTTATTGGTGCTGTATAATCAATAGTTAATATGTAAATATGTTATTGGTGCTGTATAATCAATAGTTAATAATATATAAATATGTTCTTGGTGCTGTTGTATAATCAATAGTTAATAATATATAAATATGTTATAGGTGCTGTATAATCAATAGTTAATAATATATAAATATGTTATTGGTGCTGTTGTATAATCAATAGTAAATAATATATAAATATGTTATTGGTGCTGTATAATCAATAGTTAATAATATGTAAATATGTTATTGGTGCTGTATAATCAATAGTTAATAATATGTAAATATGTTATTGGTGCTGTATAATCAATAGTTAATAATATATAAATATGTTATAGGTGCTGTATAATCAATAGTTAATAATATGTAAATATGTTATTGGTGCTGTATAATCAATAGTTAATAATATGTAAATATGTTATTGGTTCTGTATAATCAATAGTTAATAATATATAAATATGTTATTGGTGCAGTATAATCAATAGTTAATAATATATAAATATGTTATTGGTGCTGTATAATCAATAGTTAATAATATATAAATATGTTATTGGTGCTGTTGTATAATCAATAGTTAATAATATATAAATATGTTATAGGTGCTGTATAATCAATAGTTAATAATATATAAATATGTTATTTGTGCTGTTGTATAATCAATAGTTAATAATATATAAATATGTTATTGGTGCTGTATAATCAATAGTTAATAATATATAAATATGTTATTGGTGCTGTATAATCAATAGTTAATATGTAAATATGTTATTGGTGCTGTATAATCAATAGTTAATAATATATAAATATGTTCTTGGTGCTGTTGTATAATCAATAGTTAATAATATATAAATATGTTATAGGTGCTGTATAATCAATAGTAAATAATATATAAATATGTTATTGGTGCTGTATAATCAATAGTTAATAATATGTAAATATGTTATTAGTGCTGTATAATCAATAGTTAATAATATGTAAATATGTTATTGGTGCTGTATAATCAATAGTTAATAATATATAAATATGTTATAGGTGCTGTATAATCAATAGTTAATAATATGTAAATATGTTATTGGTGCTGTATAATCAATAGTTAATAATATGTAAATATGTTATTGGTTCTGTATAATCAATAGTTAATAATATATTAATATGTTATTGGTGCTGTATAATCAATAGTTAATAATATATAAATATGTTATTGGTGCTGTATAATCAATAGTTAATAATATATAAATATGTTATTGGTGCTGTATAATCAATAGTTTATAATATATAAATATGTTATTGGTGCTGTATAATCAATAGTTAATAATATATAAATATGTTATTGGTGCTGTATAATCAATAGTTAATAATATATAAATATGTTATAGGTGCTGTATAATCAATAGTTAATAATATGTAAATATGTTATAGGTGCTGTATAATCAATAGTTAATAATATATAAATATGTTATTGGTGCTGTTGTATAATCAATAGTTAATAATATGTAAATATGTTATTGGTGCTGTATAATCAAAAGTTAATAATATATAAATATGTTATTGGTGCTGTTGTATAATCAATAGTTAATAATATATAAATATGTTATTGGTGATGCATAATCAATAGTTAATAATATGTAAAAACAATTTGCTTTGAAATTTTCTTATAATAATTAATGATTGTAAATAGCAAGTTATGCAGTGAAGTTAAAGAAATGAAGATCGAGCCTTTAATGTACTGGATTGAGGTGCTGTTCTAAAGGAGAAATGATAACATCCTTTTGTATTTTAAACCTTGATGGCCATCTCTAGTGATATATAAAAAAGATTAAACCGCGCCTTCAAATGAAGATTGCGATGTGTCCCTTTAAGGTGCTGGATTGAGGTGCTGTTCTTAAGGAGAAATGATAACATCCTTTTGTATTTTAAGCCTTGATGGCCATCTCTGATAATGCCAGAAGTTGATTTTATCTAGTGTAGTAGTTCATGAGAAACAGATTTTAATTAAAAACTTATAAAATTGGTCATTTTCTGTGTTAATAACCTGCACCACATATTATACATGAATCTAACATGGCAGCCTTATTAAAATACTCAATGCCGCCTGGCAATTGGAGAAATATTAAAATGCATATACAATACCTGTGACGTTAACCGTTAAGACGTTATTTTAAACGACAGAAAACACGTTAATCGTTGAGATGTCATTTTAAATGTCAGATGCAAAACAACAACACAATGTAATGCGTTATTTTAAGCGACGCTACGTTCCAACTACACATTTAGATAGGTTGAAGCTACATATTTTCCTCGTTTGATGTTGAGAGAAACATAAAATGTAAGTTGTGAGAATTTGTTTGTATTTTGTTCAATCTCTCGACAAGATGTGTATCATTATACATAAAAATCCATGTCAGATAAGAAATAAAATATTTCCAGCGGGTTTATATTATGCGAGATCAAAACCTGGTGTTTGGGACTTGAAACACATCGAAACCGCGGGCCTGTGACCCTTGGTATAGATGAACTTTAATTCCTGCCCACCAGGTACTGATCTGGGACAATATAAAAACACTGGAAATGTTTTATTTCTTAAAAAAAGTTTGCTTGATCCAGTTGATGCAGTTCTAGAGCTATATGCAAAATCTGAACATAAATTTGTTTAAACTTATTTATTTTCCATCGATTGTAACAAAAGCTCTCTGAGCTATATTTAGGCACTCTCTGTCTTCTTGGGTGGAACCTGTACTAAGCAAATACAGATTAAGTAACTTTCTCAGAGACACATAATTATGGTCATGGCGGGGATCGAACCCACAAAGTTTAGAATGCTCTACCACTAGACCACAACGCGTTTATTGGCAAAATTCATGAGTCAATATCAAGATCATTTGCATAACTGCCAAGTGCAATGGACTTGAATGGTGTTTTACATCAATTTTAGCACATTTTAGGCCATATATGACAGTTGATTTTTTGTGTTAGAGGCAGACCGCCCCATTTTTCACGGGTAGAACTTTCTCACTTGGAAAGTCTATCTGCCAGTGGGATTCAAACTCGCAGCTGAGAGTCGAGAACGTTTTAGATGCAGCGCGGAAATGCAATGTACTAGAGCTGTACAATCCAAAAAACAACTATGGCCCAAGTTTTGTTGGTCCATTTATAAGTTAATATTATTAATAATTATACTCTGAATGCAGGTTCTGAGAAAAAAAAAAAGAGTTAAAGGGAAGGTAACGGATATGGGAGAAGCCATTTTGAGAAATATGATGGCATAGTTCTAAATTACCATCAATGGCATATTGGTAAATATCATTTAAAGCAATGAAAATCACTGCAAATGAATACAAAATCCTTTACTGGCAATATAATGCATTATAACATTTTAGTATAATTATTTTTCATATCTTTCCCACCAATGAATCAGTAAATATAAATATTCCAAATATGGTAATTAGAACTGTGATGTCATAGTTATCAAAAATGGCGGCTTCCAAATGTGTTTCCAAAGAATGTTCAAATGATCATATCTTCTTTGTTCATCATCCTATTGAGACCGAGTTTGCCAGTATTATTCCCTTTAAAAGCCAACATTAAAGGTGAGGCCTTCACCATCATTGCCATTCCCAATGGAAAAGTAACACTGTGGCCTCCCCTTTTTCGGTAAAACGGTAAAAAAAAACAATAGTCACCTAATAAACGGTTTGACCTACCTTCCCGATTGTATACATGGCCGAGCAATCATAGCACTGCACGGTGTCTATTGCACTAAACCGCGCCTTCAAATCCAGCAATTTCTGCATGTTTGTGTCCTCTCTGAAGAACTGAGGCGGTTTTGTCGACGCGTGAAGCTGTGTCATGAATCCAATGCAAATGCACAGCAGGACAGTTGAAACAACTGAAAAATACATCATAGACAGTTGAAACAACTGAAAAATACATCATAGACAGTTGAAACAACTGAAAAATACATCATAGACAGTCAAAACAACTGAAAAATACATCATAGACAGTCGAAACAACTGAAAAATACATCATAGACAGTTGAAACAACTGAAAAATACATCATAGACAGTTGAAACAACTGAAAAATACATCATAGACAGTTGAAACAACTGAAAAATACATCATAGACAGTTGAAACAACTGAAAAATGTATCATAGACAGCTGAAACAACTGAAAAATATATCATAGACAGTTGAAACAACTGAAAAATACATCATAGACAGTTGAAACAACTGAAAAATAAATCATAGGAAGTTGAAACAACTGAAAAATACATCATAGACAGTTGAAACAACTGAAAAATATATCATAGACAGTTGAAACAACTGAAAAATATATCATAGACAGTTGAAACAACTGAAAAATATATATCATAGACAGTTGAAACAACTGAAAAATATATCATAGACAGTTGAAACAACTGAAAAATATATCATAGACAGTTGAAACAACTGAAAAATATATCATAGACAGTTGAAACAACTGAAAAATACATCATAGACAGTTGAAACAACTGAAAAATACATCATAGACAGTTGAAACAACTGAAAAATACATCATAGACAGTTGGAACAACTGAAAAATACATCATAGACAGTTGAAACAACTGAAAAATACATCATAGACAGTTGAAACAACTGAAAAATATATCATAGACAGTTGAAACAACTGAAAAATACATCATAGAGTAAGTTTTTATTTAGATTTTGGAAATTCAGTCTGCTATAAATAATCTGACAACAGCATAACAGATGTCTAAACAACTAAAGGTGAATTGAATTGAACTGGGTTTTAAGGTGCACCAACGCATGAAAGGTTATATGGCGCTAACAGGCATGAACACGCCAGGCTCATCCTCTGATAAAATATGGAAAATGGGCCTAGAACCTTCTCACCCTGAACTGCAGAGTTGCTGCAAATTCTATCGTAGAAACTCCATTTACGCTGGAGCCACGTTTATTGTTTTTTATTGTTTATTGTTTTTCTGCTACTGCTCTAGTGATTTGAGCGAGATGGCACCTGAAACAATGCAGGGGTCATGATGACCTTTAATGAGCATGAACAAAAAATAATAAAATGAACATGAATTTGTGGGGATTCTACCCCTCTGACTACCCCTATTCTTTGCCCTGGGACCAAACAGGGCTCCCGGAACCACATGGGGCTAACGAAAGGTGCAACGAAAGGTGAAACTCAAAATGGTTAATACTGTAAAACACCCCTCCCATTCAGTCAGCTATATTTAGAAACACCTATCCTATATAATGTCAAGGAGTTGTGGCATAAACATGCACAAGAACAAGGGTCAAGCATGGGATTTTTTTTAAATTACATTTTGAATGACATTTTGTGTATTATATGTGTGTTTCCTATTACATGCTAAATTTTTTTAGGTAGGGAAAATATTTTATTTAATATTTTGTCTTTTTTTTTTTTCACTCAGTACTTTTAAGACATAATAAATTAAATAGAACTTAAATATAAATTTGTTGATATCAGGTATAGAACAGACAGTAAACATAATCTAATTTGTAAAAAAAATCCATCAAAAGTTTGGAGTCGGTCCTTAAAATCGGGTCGGTTAGGAAACCGGAACTAAACATATAACTTTATTGGGGATTTTGATGTTTTTATTACCATTTATAGTTTATAGCATCTGAGAGGTACAGACGAGGAACAAATTCATTCAAATAACATAAAAATGTGAAGCGCGAAAACTAATGACATTCAAATATTGAGACATTTCGCTGCTTTCATTTTAGAAAAAACAGTCGGATAATTACTCATTATGTCACTGAAGTACTCTTTCACTTCTTCAAAATGCATTAAAAACAGCGCTTTGCATACAACCAATTTCATAATCTTGAGAACAATACCAAACTTATTACAGTAAAATAAATTGTCTTAACAGGGTCACATGCAGCTGTCAATCATTATGAAAAATGTATGCAGCATCCCTCATAGTATGCATTGAGTAATCTGATTGGTCAAGGCCCAACACTTCACAGTAGGGCGCATTCGATTGGCTTTGACATTTATCTCAACACAGAAGGCGTCAACATCTCTAGGCGGGGTTAAGTTTTCAAAGAAAAAAAGGTCAAAGGTCATGTATCAATGAGACTATAGGAGGGGTCAGTATTGTAACGAGGGACGAGAAGGGACAAGTTCCTAATTGCATATCTGATCACCGAGGGTGAGATTTCCCTATTTCACACGGATAAACTTTTTTTTCTCCCATTATGCGCTTAGCACTGGCATAAAACAATAAGCAACTTCAATGGTTGTATTTTAACGCTAAAATAAGATGACGTCAACGTGATGTCATGACATCTCATGTAAAAGTCACGTCATGAAGGATAGATTTATCTATCTGCATTGAGATAACTGGTGATCAGACACCATTAATGGCTGGGGGCGACCCTGGATAAATATGTATCACATGACCTGTCACACTTAAAAAGGTCATGTGAATCACAGATCTAGTAACAATTATTATTAGGCCAGTGTATTTGTTTACAAATTGTATTGCTATATTTAGAAACATACATCACATGATGTATCACATGACCTGTCACATGATACTAATAAATTCATAATGTTATTTTGGTCAAGTTATTATTACCCAGAATGAACCATCTGGCTTTGATGACTGGCACAACCATAAAATGGTACAGAACTGCCTGCAGTTTGGCGCCCAGGTGGTTAGCTTCCTTTAAGGTCGGGTCTACATCCTCGGGCATTATAAGGGGATCTGGGTCCACTATTACCAAGTCTTCATCGTCATCATCATCTATGTATAGACAGATATAAAAGTCATTCTGCAAAATCAGTTAATATTATATTTGCAGAAGCACCATACATGTACTTTGATATTTCTCAAAAAAGGGGACAGCATTTCTTGGTCCCATTTCAAAAGAATATTGACTAGAAAAAGTACATGAATATATGTTTAATAAATTAAGAATTTTCGGTTAAAATTTGATTTCTTAACCTAGACTGTGACCTTGACCTTTTGATATGTATTTGGGCATAAAATGTACATGTGTGTACATAATACTAAGTTTAACAAAAATATTTCTTTCAACCAGTGATTATTGCAGGCCACTATTCCACTCGTTCGCTCGCCTTGGTGAGTGCTCAATGAAACAGGACGAGTAGAAATTCAGATAAATTCTTTAACAATTTATCAATTTGACCATTTAAATATTACGTAGGACTAGCGACTCAGAAACATTTTTTCCTGCTCTGTATTGCATAATTTTATTTTCAACCAATCAAATATGCACTATACCTTAGCATTACCAAACCTGTCCCATATACACAGTGGGAGAGCATGCATGCTATATCAAGGGAGTTCACTCCAGACACAAAATCCAAATATTTCCAAATGGAGACCACATTTCATATCCTAATCAGTTATCTCCCTTGGGAAAAGTCTAATGACGTATATATGAAAGTGATTTCTACACCACCCCCTCTTAAAATGGTATGACCATACCAATATACTGAGTGGGAGGTTCCATTGATAGCATAGGGACATCAGCATCATCATCTTCAACTTCTCTGGACAAGGTCACATGGGTGATGCTTCCATGACTACTGTCCATAAACTGGGCTATATCCTCGGGCACTGTGGGACAATTTGAAGAACTACAGGATGGCAAACAAGAACATCTGGAAGTAGAAAAGAAAGATGGTGAAGTTGTTGTTGTTGTATGGTATTTACGTCATTTTCAACACATGTAAAGTTATATATGACTGTTGACTTTTTGGTGGTGCAGGCAGACCACCAACTTTTTCCGGGTAGAACCAGTACTTTCCACCTCCCACAATCTGGAAGAATCAACACTTCCTCATTTACAGGTCTTGACTATCATGGCCAAGGATGAAGAAATATTTTACTGTAATGGCCCATTTCAAATATACCACCGTCATATGTTTTCGATGTTCTTGTGTTTTCGACGGTCTCGGATTAGCTCATATTATTTCAGATTATGCAATATTTCAGATCTCATCCTGGTAAGTTTTGTTTACAAACACAAGGAAATGCCATCATTAATGTTCTAGTCCCTTTTTATTCGACTGTTTTATTCGAACCCTCCATTGATAAAACGAAATTACTGATTTTATGTTTCCGAGGGAATTTGATCATTATCTTTTTATTTTACCTCCTCGCAGATTTTAATCCAAGATTTCGGTCTCTTTTCCTTTCCAACGAAAAATAACAAATATATTTTCCAGTTTCCTTTAAGTTTTTTTCTTTCATCCTATGGCACTTCTCTGTCTCAATCGTTCGTAAAACAAATAATCAAAAAATAAAGGCCCTAGTAGTTACCGGTAGTTGTAAGAAAAAAGGAAACTGCATTACCCATAAATTCCCTTTTCGCACTAATCTCAAAACTTCCCTTCAAATAACTTACTATTATAAAACTAACATAAAATTATAATGTTCGTCTGCACTGACTGAATCATTGGGAATATAAAAGGCCCGCTAACAAAATGTTTAATCAAATGTTCAACTTTTATTTCATGGAAGTTTTGTGATATGTTTTTAATGTTCAGGGCTTTTTGAACCTTTAAGACAAAATTTAATTAGTAGCTAAATAAGATATATGAAACAGACACTTTTAGTGGTAAATAAGAATATCTTACTTTTCAAAATTGGCTGAGAAATAAAAAGTCGTTTTTGATAGGGTATTTTCGCTACAAGATTCTGCTGCATCAATTTTTTTTAAAACAAGAGGTCAATGACCTTGAAGCTCTACTGATAGATTTTTGATAGCTAGGTCAACATTCCTGTGAAGTTTCATGAAAATCCAACTAGACATCAAGAGCAACATTCCTGTGAAGAATCATGAAAATCCGCCAAGTAGTTTAAGAGGAGTAGTCGCTACAAATTTTTACTATACAAACTCTATGTTAACAAAGATGGCCACTGGCGCCCATGTTTAATGTCGAATCAAAAAAAAATTCGACAAGGATCAACATCATGTCATGCTGATCATTTTAGAAAAAGTCCCATATCAATATCGCTTACAGTTTTCAAGAAGTAGTCACTAAAAATTTATTTATTTTAAATCTATTTTAAGCCGTGGCGGCCATCTTGAATTTCCGGCCAACCTGAAATTTTTCTAGGATCAACTAGACATCAAGAGCAACATTCCTGTGAAGTTTCATGAAAATCCGTCAAGTAGTTTCAGAGGAGTAGTCGCTACAAGTTTTCATTATATAACTCTATGTAAACAAAGATGGCCGCTGACAGCCATGATTAACGTCGAATCAAAACGATTTTTGACAAGGACCAACATCATGTCATTCTGATCATTTTAGAAAAAGTCCCATATCAATATCACTTAGAGTGTTCAAGAAGTAGTCGCTACAAACTTGTTTTTTAAAAACCTATTTTTAGATTTGGTGGCCATCTTGGATTTCACATCAACATGAAATTTTGCTAGGATCAACTAGACTTCATGGGCAACATTTCTGTAAAGTTTCATGAAAATCCATTCAGTAGTTTCAGAGGACTAGTCGCTACAAAAAAAAGTTTACGGACAGACAGACGGACGGACAGACGGACGACGGACGCCGCACCACGGCATAAGCTCTGCTGATCTCTGATCAGTCGAGCTAAAAACATGTTTTTTAAGAGTTTTTATCCAAAAAAGGTTTTAATGTGTTGGATACATGTAAATTAAGACACTCTGAAAATCTTATAGCAAACTATTAAGTCTAACTGATGTTATTTGAAATTTCTTAATTTTCTGCTGTCTCATCAACAAGAAATTTACATAGGAAAAGCCCCACCAAAAAGTACCAGAATTGATTTTCAAAACTTAGGTATTTTTGTATGAATTCATAAAATTCCTCATGTAACTGATGAAAAACCTTTGGTTGAAACAAGCGCCAGAACCATAGTTCGAGTGAACTTATTTAAATTTGAAATACATATTTTTTTTGTAATCTACAATTAGATTTATGCTTTGAAAACCCATGATGTCTGGATAACTTGCTTCTCTTTAGCGGAACATGCAACGTTGTTCCAGGGACAAAATTATGCTTTTCTTATCTCAAAAGGTGAAGAGCCTTTAAGGGGACATAATTTTTATTATTAGAACTATTATTCTTACACATGCAGAGTCAATCTCCACGCAGAGTTATCGTTCCTTTCACTCACATATTTCTTGTGTAAATATAATCTTCAGAATATCTGCAGATTAGATGTTGCAAGATTTGAAATAATGCACGAAAACAATTTAGTTTTAATCGGGACTATTTTACTACAAAACTAATACGTACTAAGTTCTTCTCAATCGATACGCATATGTCAACATTTCAAACGGAAGCTCGATAGCAGAAAATTACTAAAAAAATAACTCGTAGAAAAAAAATGAAATTATTTGATATAGGTCAATATTTTATCTTTGCAGATTACCAAAAGGATTTATTATAAACATTGTTTTTTGAATAATCACGTGACCTAACCATTCGCCCTACTTCCTTTGTAGTTGACAGAGTCAAATGAGGAACTCTGGGTAGAGATTGATGCAGAGTTGTCATTTTTAACTTCCGGAGCAAAATACGCGGTTCTTATCTCAAAAGTTGAAGAACTTTTATGGGACATGAACTTGGAGTGCAACAGACAATCACAACAATGACAGGACTTGACCCTGAAGGACAGATGACCTTGAAGTACTGATAACCTTTGTTTGTTAGGTGTTTAATGTCAGTTTTCAGCACTTTAGGCTATGTATGACAGTCAGTTTTTCGTGGCAGAGGCAGACCACCCACTTATTCCTGGGTAGAATCAGTACTGTATACCTCCTGGGTAGAATCAATACTGTATACCTCCAGCCATCCGTATGAATTGATACTTTCTCACTTTAAAGTTGAGCTCCCAGTGGGACTCCAACCCGCAGCGGTGAGAGTCGAGAAGGCTTACAAAGCAATGTCACTAACCCCTCGACCAGGGAGGCCTTGAAACTGAGATGACGAATTAAGTGGTATGCAACACATTGTCTGTTGAGTTCCATTCAAATAATCCAAAAATGCATTTTGTTTGCATTCATTTCTCGTTCCATTTGCATTCCTTTTGGGATGGGGTGTCTTCTGTGTGTGTATTTTAGATGACAGGGGTGGGTAGGGTGAGGGGCATATACAGGAGACAGGGAGCATGCATTACTTACATAAATCTATCTTTCTCACTTCAAAGTTGAGCTCCCAGTGGGACTCCAACCCGCAGCGGCGAGAAGGTTTACAGAGCAATGTCACTATCCCCTCGACCATGGAGGCCTTGAAACTGAGACGATGAATTAAGTGGTGTGCACACTGTTTCAAATAATACAAAAATGCATTTTGTTTGCATTCATCTCTTGTTCCATTTGCATTCCTTTTGGGATGGGGTGTCTTGTGTGTTTGTGTTTTAGGGGACAGGGATGGGTAGGGCGAGTGGCATATATAGGAGATGGGGAGTATGCATTACTTACATAAATCTAGCTATCTTTTCCTCGCAGACGCGGAACGAGAGGTACCATATATAGAGGACAGGGGGCATAACCAGCATGACAGACACCCAGCAGTTCACTACAATCAGAGACATAAACAGGCCAAAGTCGTGCACGGCAGGAATCTGTAGAAAAATACACATAATTACTTTAACAAATGACAAGTTATACATTTAAACAAATCTTATAACTGCAACGTGTTGTTTCGGCAACGTGTTGTTTCGATTAATAAATTTGATCAAGCATCAGTCAGTTAAGCCTTTTTTCTAAATAACCAATTGCAATTTTTTATGATGAGTTTACTCAGGTATTACACAATCAAAACTGATTTCCAAAAACTAAAATGTACAAGAGAATGAAATAAGTTTTAATTTTGCAACAAGTAATCATATATCGCTAAAGGGGTATCACAATTTATACATAAAATAAATGCTTGGTCAGTTTCATTCAATTGTTTAATTACCAGAACATACTTAAATTGTGTTACTTTTCTTTATTATAGTCTGAAAAAGGCTTACACTGGTGTCTTTTATGGAAGCCATGTTTAATCGATGAATGATCGAACATCATTGGTTGAAACTTCTGATCATCGACCATGAATTTTCAACCGATTGCGAACACTTGTAGAAGGTGTAAGGTGTCAAGTAAAGGATTTAACCAAACAAAATATACCATAGAAGCTATATTTGCGGCAAAAGCTGCAGCTGTAGTGAACGAGGTGAAAAAGGTAGATTTTCCGGCCGTTTTGATGGTGTACAGAGTTCTTGCCCTTGCTTCCTTCAGGTGAGTAGCCTGACGAAAAACGTTGATGAAAACAAACACGTCATCCACTCCTGTAAATTATAATTAATCCATCTTTTTATCAATTAAAATCATGGAAATATGTTGTATATATTGTTGAGTATAACAAAAACAAGACATGTCGTATGGCAGCACGTTCCACTTCGAAAGCATTGTTAATTTAGTAAGAAACTAAGTTGAAAAGGGCATAATTTTGTTAAAATTCATTTAGAGTTATGGCCCTTGTCTGCATGAGTTCCTCTTACTTATGACAGTGAATGCATGTGTGGAGTTTCAATGAATTTCTTTATGCAGTTTCTGAGATGTGAGCTTAACATAAAAGGTCAATAAATGCCGACACGCACAGATTACCTTGCCTTTACTTTGAAAATTCGTGATTGTTAGAGGTTTATTGTCATTTTTCAGCACATTTTAGGCTATTTACGATGGTCGATTTTTAGTGATTGAGGCAGACCACCCTCTTATTCCTGGGTAGAACCAGTACTGTAGACCTCCCGCCATCCATAAGAAGCAACACTTCCTGAAAGTCAAGATAAAAGTACGGTTAGGTTTGGGATGGATGAACTACAATTCAGAACGGATAAACAATTACATAGAATTACAAAAAAAATGTTTTCTTTGCAAAATATAATAACAGGCGTAATTTCTATTATGCTGACAGCTAAGCTACAGTCAACTTTGATCAATGGACAGTAGTACTGTATGTAGTACTGTATGTAGTACTGTATGCAGTACTGTTGTATGTAGTACTACTGTATGTTTTACTGTATGTAGTACTGTATGTAGTACTACTGTATGTATTACTGTATGTATTACTGTATGAAGTAGTGTATGTAGTACTTTATGCAGTACTGTATGTAGTTCTGTATGTAGTACTGTATGTAGTACTGTATGTAGCACTGTATGTAGTACTGTATGTAGCACTGTATGTAGTAGTGTATGTAGTAGTGTATGTAGTAGTGCATGTAGTAGTGTATGCAGTTCTGTATGTAGTACTGTATGTAGTAGTGTATGTAGTAGTGCATGTAGTAGTACTGTATGTAGTAGTGTACTGTATGTAGTAGTGTATGTAGTATTGTATGTATGAAGTAGTGTATGTAGTACTGTATGCAGTTCTGTATGTAGTACTGTATGTAGTACAATATGTAGTACTGAATGTATGAAGTAGTGTATGTATTACTGTATGCAGTACTGTATGTAGTAGTGTATGTAGTATTGTATGTATGAAGTAGTGTATGTAGTACTGTATGTAGTAGTGTATGTAGTACTGTATGTAGTACTGTATGTAGTAGTGTATGTAGTACAATATGTAGTATTGTATGTATGAAGTAGTGTATGTAGTACTGTATGTAGTACTGTATGTAGCACTGTATGTAGTACTGTATGTAGTACTGTATGTAGTAGTGTATGTAGTACAATATGTAGTATTGTATGTATGAAGTAGTGTATGTAGTACTGTATGTAGCACTGTATGTAGTACTGTATGTAGTACTGTATGTAGTACTGTATGTAGTAGTGTATGTAGTACTGTATATAGTACTGTATGTAGTACTGTATGTAGCACTGTATGTAGTACTGTATATAGTACTGTATGTAGCACTGTATGTAGTACTGTATGTAGTACTGTATGTAGTAGTGTATGTAGTACAATATGTAGTATTGTATGTATGAAGTAGTGTATGAAGTAGTGTATGTAGTACTGTATGTAGTACTGTATGTAGTACTGTATGTATGAAGTAGTGTATGTAGTAGGGTATGTAGTACTGTATGTAGTACTGTATGTAGTACTGTATGTAGCACTGTATGTATTACTGTATGTAGTACTGTATGTAGTACTGTATGTAGTACTGTATGTATGAAGTAGTGTATGTAGTACTGTAAGTAGTACAATATGTAGTATTGCATGTATGAAGTAGTGTATGTAATACTGTATGTAGTACTGTATGTAGTACTGTATGTAGCACTGTATGTATTACTGTATGTAGTACTGTATGTAGTACTGTATGTAGTACTGTATGTATGAAGTAGTGTATGTAGTACTGTAAGTAGTACAATATGTAGTATTGCATGTATGAAGTAGTGTATGTAATACTGTATGTAGTACTGTATGTAGCACTGTATGTATTACTGTATGTAGTACTGTATGTAGTACTGTATGTAGTACTGTATGTAGTAGTGTATGTATGAAGTAGTGTATGTTGTACTGTATGTAGTACAATATGTAGTATTGTATGTATGAAGTAGTGTATGTAATACTGATTGTAGTACTGTATGTAGTAGTGTATGTAGTACTGTATGTAGCACTGTATGTAGTACTGTATTTAGTAGTGTATGTATTACTGTTTGTAGTACTGTATGTAGTACTGAATGTAGTACTGTATGTAGTACTGTATGTAGTACTGTATGTAGTATTGTATGTAGTAGTGTATGTAGTAGTGTATGTAGCACTGTATGTATGAAGTAGTGTATGTAGTACTGTATGTAGTAGTGTATGAAGTACTGTATGTAGTATTGTATGTAGTATTGTATGTAGTACTGTATGCAGTACTGTATGTAGTAGTGTATGTAGTAGTGTATGTAGTACTGCATGTAGTACTGTATTTAGTAGTGTATGAAGTACTGTATGTAGTATTGTATGTAGTATTGTATGTAGTACTGTATGCAGTACTTATGTAGTACTGTATGTAGTACTGTATGTAGTACTGTATGTAGTATTGCATGTAGTACTGTATGCAGTACTGTATGTAGTACTGTATGTAGTACTGTATGTAGTACTGTATGTAGTATTGTATGTAGGAGTGTATGTATGTAGTAGTGTATGTAGTACTGTATGCAGTACTTTATTTTCACCTTTTATCCTTGAATTTCCTCCATACAGTTTCATTTTCAGCAAAATTCAAAACTGAATTGAACAGAATGCTGTTTAACGACCCATCAACATATTATATGTTATTTAGAGCCGCCCAGAGAGACAGGACAGATGCATAGGAATACAGACACTCTTACTAACAAATAGATTCCTATGGGTTTTAACGTGCTCAGACGATAAACTCTGATACACGTTACCTCCAGGTATACTTCCGACTGACGAGGCTAAAGGAAAGTGTCTTTCCCAAGAACACACCGACGACACTAAGTGGCGCCCGTGAGTCTTGAACCCGGGTCCACCGGTTGCAATCACACCCGGGTCCACCGGTACCAATCATCGTGCAATGGACATCTGAAACTCACCTATTCCTATGATCACAAAAGCTGCGGCCCCGTTTAGGATCCCTAGACCAACGACCTTGAAAACGACCTTGTAGAAGAATATGGCCAACGGGGCACTGAGAAGAATGCTGATTATTCCCCACACTGTGAGCCACAGCGACCCCGAGGTGAGTATTAACATGAGCACAAATATGCTGATCAGCGCGTATATGGCCAGTTTGATGTCACTCCAGAACGTGGACTCTACCTCATAGTCAAAGATCTCCTTACCCCCATACAGGACAGATATCTCCCTGAAATTAACAAGGAGAAAAGTCTGTCAAAAAACAGTAAATTAATTCTTAATAGTTAGTATATTTATTACATTAACAATGACAGTCAAAGAATACACATAGTTGTAATTTGTTAATCCAGCTTACATCCACCAGAGACTTGATACAATTAAGAGTATAATAGGTATTTACACCTGTCCAAAAACACAGGTAGTTCCACAAACAACTCAAAAATACAATGGGGCACATGCAGTCTTTGACTTAAACATTTTGTGTCACTAGCCCCGAATTTTTATATACTGAATGAAAACCCGTACATTTTCCTTAAGCCTGACTACATAAAAAAAAATCACTAGCCCGAATGACAGTTTACTAGCTCCGGGTTTCGTGATAGTGGGTTAAGTCAAAGACTGCACATGGCCTTGTTTGTGGCACCTTGACCAATGGGGATGGAGCTCGAGACTGAATGTCAGAACTACTCATTGTTATATGATGTCTTAGATGGGAGCTCATTCTATGCTAAAGTATTCTACCACAAAAACAATTTAAATTAAACATCTTACAGCGACACTGTCCGTAAGTAAAGCAGATACTGAGCATTAGCAAATAACTGTCTGGTGTGTTTATTCAGTGAAGGGTAGCCATGGAAACATGAGCATAGACCCAAGTAAGTGTGTAGTAATAAATCCGAAAATTTGAAGAAAATGTTTTTATTGTGTGTGTCAACATGACTGGGATGCAATATTTACATATTTTCAACATATGTATTAAAGATTATACAGGACAGTCAAGTTTTTGTGGTGTGAGTTTCTTTTTTGGGGTAGAACCAGTAAGTACACCTCCCGCCATCCGTAAGAAATGACACTTCCTCACTTACAAGTTGAGCTCCCAGTGGGATTCCAACCCGCAGTGGTATCTTGTTTCTGTTCAGTAAATATTCAATAATGGAAGCTGTGTTATGTTTGTTATATTTTGTTTATTATAAGTTAACCCTTAACCCACTACATATTTATAATGGACTGTTCTTTCTTTGAATTAAGACCATTCCATGTTTATGAGTTACTCACAGGCTGATCTGGGTTTACAATGGACGCAAAGGCTAATATAGTCATGTTTAGCGGGTTTAATGTTATTGCTAATGCAATTTTTGTGTGATTGTTAATGTCAACAAGTAAAGAATATTTGTTTGAGTGTTATTTTGAGTCTGAGAGTTACATCTTTCTTCGCACATGCTCGACCATATATTGCGGTCGATTTTTTTGTGGTAGAGGCAGACCACTCCATTTTTCATGTGCTGAACCAGTATTCTATACTATTATGCCATCTTTAAGAACTGACTCTTTCTCACAAGTTGAGCACCCAGTGGGGTTCAACCTGCAGCGATGAAAAGCGAGGTTTACAACGCAACGCAGAATAACCCCTCGATCATGGAAGCACCTAGTAAAGAATATACCATACTAATATAATTAGGCTTACTTTGTTGACTGTTTGGATAGAAGGTCTATGTAAGTGACAACAAACTCCTTAAACTTCTTGCTTTGCTCGTCTCTGTTGGCGTAGGGGTTGTTGAAACCTGCAATGGTGAAGACGACGATAACAAATGGGAGTACTAGGGGTTGATGATACATGTACATGTGTAGGGGCATAGCTAGAGCATTTTAAAAGGGACACATGGCAATCTTGATCATTTAAAAACTTACGGCGTCCTGTTAGTTACTTACGGCGCGTTAGTTTTTTTTACTTTACTTGCATTTGTTCGATCATTAATATTAAATATAAGAATAGTATAAAGCAAATTGTTTTTGCATATTACTAACTGGTGATTATATTGCACCTATAATATATTTAAACCCATAGTAGAATAAGACCAAAAAATTAAATCTCAAACCTTTTATTTAATTATATGCAAGCAGGTTTAAAGTCAAAACGATAAGGAATAAAAAACAAGACTGTAATTTCAATGCTTGATAAGCACTTCAAGATTGCCACGTGTCCCTTCTTTAAAGTGTCTACACAAGAGACCCCTTATAGGGGAGTGGGGGTGGTGGAGTGGGGGTTGGTGGGTGGGGGAATTTTTTATTTGTAGGTACTTGTGGTGCATTGTGCAAGTATTTTTCAACTTTTTAAATACTGAGTTGTGATGATTCAGACTTAATTTTTTTTAATTTTCTGGGAAAACTGAGTAAGAAGTGTTTTCTAGTTTTCAATTGACTTTCTAATTTTCTTATTTTTGCAGACAAGTGTACACAGCTGCATACTCTGCAGACAGATAATTACACTCCTGAAGTGGTGATAAAACACATTACAAGAGTGTAATAACTGTTTCAGAGGTTCAGACATTACCTTTTCAGGTTTGTAAAATTATTTAATTGGAAACAGAAATAAAATCTACGCTTTCATTAACTTTTGAAAAACATAACAAATTTTCCGGTTATCAATCATGATAAAGCGTGCAAGTAACAGCGTTTATTTATCCTCACTGTATTGCACTGGGCATTATAGCGAGCAGACCTTGGTTTCAAGTCTCATTCACGGGACTGTAAGGTAGGAAATACTTTTTAAATATTTCGATAACGCAAATTCAGTCCTGGCTGGAATTGAACACGATTCTAACCATTACACCGTAGCGATATCTCCAATGGTCATAGAACAAGACGATATAGGGCAAACTGAGCCGTACCTTTTAGCGGCGATCCAAACAAAACTTCCGTTCTCAACAGCTGACTCTTCATGTATGAACTATTGACCTTATCGTCTACGTAATAATAAAAATGTGTCGACGTCATCGCCCACTTCAGTGCACTTTCCATGTTGTCCATGTTCTCACCCAGGCCATCGTAAAAAACATTGCCTTTTCCATCCTTGGATGGATAAAGGTAGGTTAGGAGAGAATTCAGCGGGCTACAGCCATGGTATGCCTCCACGGCCGGGTCGTTTCTCATTGTCTGTTGAAAATCCTTGTAGCAGAAATCGGAATATTTCTCATGCTTCATGATTTTCATTTCTATCTCATGCACTTTCTCCAGCCTCTCTTTGGTGAAAATGTTTTCATTTGGGGCTGCCATAAACACAACCTGAAATAAAGTAAAATGGACTAAATTTTAGCCCCTACCTTAATATTTGGTATGGCAAAAATTAGCAAGCACTGTACAGGGTCTTCCACAGAAATAATTTAAGGGACAGGGGAAATTAAATCTGAATATCAGGGGGTGGGTGTAGGAGGGAGTTATCCTTCGGGTGACCAATATTTTGACCGTGTTAGCGCAAACAAAAGTATTTTTTTCATTTGGCCTGATGAAATTATAAATGTCTTACAAAATGCATGCGTGCAAAATTAAGCATATCCGATCAAAACTTGAGATATGCAGTCTTGAAAGTAGCCCAGTTGTATCTGTAATAATATTCGCCTGAAAGGATATACCGGTAGCAATCTTTTTTATTTATTTATTTGTATGATGCATTTGATTGGTTGCTTGGCATCACCTGCAGTGTTTCCTCAATCTCCCAGTTACCATAGCAACCATTACCTACAGTGTTTCCTCAATCTCCCAGTTACTATAAAATCCATTACCTGCAGTGTTTCCTCAATGTCCCAGTTACCAGTTACAAATGTACCATAACAACCATTACCTGCAGTGTTCCCTCGATCTCTCAGTTACCACAGCAACCATTACCTTTTTCTCCTCAATCTCTCAGTTACCACAGCAACCATTACCTACCATGTTTCCACGATCTCTCAGTTACCACAGCAGCCATTACCTGCAGTGTTCCCTCGATCTCTCAGTTACCACAGCAACCGTTACCTGCAGTGTCCTCTCGATCTCTCAGTTACCACAGCAACCATTACCTACAGTGTTTTCTCAATCTTTCAGTTACCATAGCAACCATAACCTGTAACGTTTCCTCAATCTCTCAGTTCCGACAGTTACCTGCATTTTCCATTCAGGATAGTATTGAGAATGTGCCTCTAAGAAAGAATTGCCGCTAGAGCTTCGCCTCGAACGCTTCTTTTTCTGTTGATCGGTTTCATGCGATCTTCGTCTTCTTTTCAGTTTTCTGAATATATTATTGTAATACGGCCCACCAGGCTTTCCACCTTAAAAGTTAAAGTTTAAAAAGATTTCTTATATTTATTTTTACTATCTCTTTCATGTGCATGTATGTGCTTTGTGACAGACAGACATTCTGAAAAAAATCACCGAACTATAAGCCTGGAATTGCTATGCAAAATAACATGGCTGTCTATTCAATGAAGGATCAACAGACTTTGATGGAGTCATTGTAAAAAAAGTGTGGCTATTCAAAAAAATAATAGTTATTAACATAATGTTCATTTAGCATTTTTCCCTTTTATTGTTTCTAAGGAATGTAACTTTACGTATATTATTTTGTTAAATTACAGATAGCATTATGAGTAAGACTAGAAGTCAGCCTACATGTCGAGCCCTATTATAAAGGTCCAGCCTACATGTCGAGCCCTATTATAAGTCACAGCCTACATGTCGAGCCCTATTATAAAGGTCCAGCCTACATGTCGAGCCCTATTATAAGTCACAGCCTACATGTCGAGCCCTATTATAAGTCACAGCCTACATGTCGAGCCCTATTATAAAGGTCCAGCCTACATGTCGAGCCCTATTATAAAGGTCCAGGGCCCCGTTTTATGAAACAACTTACGACAATTTTGATTGTAAGTTAATTTCTTAAAACTCTTTGCTTTGATTTACAATTCAGAAATGAACGCGATTTCATTTCATTTTGTTATACATTTGATATTTCTGCACATAATCCACACATAATCCACACATAATCCACACATAATTGTCTACATCGACTGCTTGGGTGCACATAATCCACACATAATCCACACATAATCCACACATAATTGTCTACATTGACTGCTTGGGTGCAAAATGTGAACAGTTTTAAAATTTGAGACTTGTCGTAAGATGTTGTTTTTGATTTCAAAAACATGTCAATCCCAAGAGATACTAAATTAATGTCATTAACCGTGGGGATGTATGTTGTAACGGAGACCAGATGTGACCTATATTTCGTCGAAAGTAGGTTAAAGTGACCTGAAATTTTGCACATGACGGTAGGTGCACATAAGGAACATTCTGGTGAAGTTTGGTGAAAATCCTGTTAGAAAGAAATAAGTTTCCCTTGTCATAGCGGAGACCGGACATGACCTATCTTTCGTCGAAAGTAGGTCACAGCGACACAAAATTTTGCACATGATGTAAGATGCATATAAGGAACATTCTGGAGAAGTTTGGTGAAACTCCTCAAGACAGAAGCAAGATACGCATGTCATAGCAGACAGTACATGACCTATATTTCAACAGAAATAGGTCACAGTGACCCAAAATTGTGCACATGATGTTAGGTGCATATAAGGAACATTCTGGTGAAGTTTGGTGAAACTCCTCAAGACAGAAGCAAGATACGCTTGTCGTAGCGGTGAGGGGAGATGACCTATATTTTGGCGAAAGTAGGTCACAGCGAAATTGTGCACATAATGTTGGATCCATATAGAAAACATTCTGGTGGAGTTTGGTGATAATTCTGCAAGTAACGAAGAAGATATTAAGAAATGAAAATCGGACAGACGAAATGACACACATACACCCAAAAGACATGATCGCTAAGAAAGCTTGACAAAAAAATAAATCACAACAGAAACTTTACATATTACTGCGACATAGATTATTTAAGCACATCTCAGAACTTATCTCATAATTGTATGTATAATATAAATAAATAAACAACACACCTTTAAAACACTAAAAATGAAACCAAATGCATTTAGATATTCTTGAAAGCAACAGATATAAATCAATAACAGGGCCTTCCCCGGGAATTTTTTAAGGGATAGTGGTATTTAACGCGCGAGTGTGGGAGGGTGGGTGCGGGAGGGGGATCCCCTCCTCTATGTTTTTTTCATGTTTTGAAGTAAAATACAGGATTTGGCATACACCAGACACATTTAAAACATGTTTTAAATATTTCTACCAGTCTGCCATAGATAGTACATGTATGACCATTTTTTTACTTTTTTTTTTTTTTTGTAAAAAGATGATACACTCAACTTTATACATTGTTTCCTTTGCTGTTCTAGAATTTTGTTTATCTTGTAAACACTTCATTATATATGTGGTGAAGTTAAGCAGGAGGCGTTATTTTTAAGTGAATAACATTTAAAAAAAAAATTGAAAACGCAGTGTCGCCTCAAGGCGTTATTTGGTCAGATATGTCATTAATTAACACTGGGAAATGAATGTTTTGACCCACTTTTAAGGGATCGCGGCATGGTTTTAAAGGGTCACGGTCAGATTAAGGATCGCGGCATGTCTGTTTCAAAAGTGAAGGGATCACGGCGCCGCTACGCCATAAATGGCTGGGGAAGGCCCTGAATAAGTGCATGACAAAATCATACATACATCTGTAATATAATAATACCTATAATATTTGATGAATAGCGTGAGGTTGTATTTGATGGCGGCGATAAGGGGTGATATTTCTGCAGAGCATGCAAGGGATTGCTAAACTTTATCTTTAAGAATGACGTGTGATTCCTCTTTGCATTCTTCAGAGCGCCGTAATTCAGCGACGCTTTGTGGTTGGGAATTCTGAATGCTGAGTATGACTTATCTATGACTGGAGCCGGCTTGTCAACGAACAGTGTGTAGTAGCCTAGATATGAAGAAACAAAAAGAATGGCCGCCAGAACGAAGACGGACAATGCCACATCACACGCTACTCTTTGTTTATTGGTTGTCAGAGTAAAACTGGCACGAATGAAGGAATAATTGACATGTGGTAGCTTTAATCGATTCCAAATTGTGTCGATACAGTTGTGGTTCTCTTCAGTGACTTCCATGTTGTTGCAGTCTTCTGTGTTACCATCGAGAGGAACATCTGAAGCCCCGTATTCATCATTATCATCCAGCGGTGTGTAGCTTCTCGCTGACGAGAAAAGTCTCGACATATCTCAGTTTGATCTGTGGATGACAAAACTAAGTAATAATGCTAATATAAGTTGTAATGCTTTGAGATGTTATGTTTAATTGCTAATAAAAGTTGTAATATTTCTGGGGTGTGATGCTAATACACGTTGAAATGTTTTTGGGGTGTGATGCTAATACAAGTTGTAATGTTTTTGGGGTGTGATGCTAATACAAGTTGTAATGTTTCTGTGGTGTGATGCTAATACAAGTTGTAATGTTTCTGGTGTGTGATGCTAATACAAGTTGTAATGTTTCTGTGCTGTGATGCTAATACAAGTTGTAATGTTTCTGTGGTGTGATGCTAATACACATTGTAATGTTTCTGGTGTGTGAGGCTAATACAAGTTGTAATGTTTCTGTGTGTGATGCTAATACAAGTTGTAATGTTTCTGTGTGTGATGTTAATACAAGTTGTAATGCTCGAGAGGTGTGATGTTAATACAAGTTGTAATGTTTCTGCAGTGTGATGTTAATACAAGTTGTAATGTTTCTGTGGTGTGATGCTAATACAATTTGTAATGTTTCTGCAGTGTGATGCTAATACAAGTTGTAATGTTTCTGTGGTGTGATGCTAATACAAGTTGTAATGTTTCTGTGGTGTGATGCTAATACAAGTTGTAATGTTTCTGTGGTGTGATGCTAATACACGTTGTAATGTTTCTGGTGTGTGATACTAATACAAGTTGTAATGTTTTTGGTGTGTGAGGCTAATACAAGTTGTAATGTTTTTGGTGTGTGAGGCTAATACAAGTTGTAATGTTTTTGGTGTGTGAGGCTAATACAAGTTGTAATGTTTTTGGTGTGTGAGGCTAATACAAGTTGTAATGTTTTTGGTGTGTGAGGCTAATACAAGTTGTAATGTTTTTGGTGTGTGAGGCTAATACATGTTGTAATGTTTCTGGTGTGTGATGCTAATACAAGTTGTAATGTTTTTGGTGTGTGAGGCTAATACAAGTTGTAATGTTTCTGGTGTGTGAGGCTAATACAAGTTGTAATGTTTCTGGTGTGTGATGCTAATACAAGTTGTAATGTATCTGTGTGTGATGTTAATACAAGTTGTAATGTTTCTGTGTGTGATGTTAATACAAGTTGTAATGTTTCTGGTGTGTGATGCTAATACAAGTTGTAATGTATCTGTGTGTGATGTTAATACAAGTTGTAATGTTTCTGTGTGTGAGGCTAATACAAGTTGTAATGTTTCTGTGGTGTGATGCTAATACACATTGTAATGTTTCTGTGTGTGATGCTAATACAAGTTGTAATGTTTCTGTGTGTGATGTTAATACAAGTTGTAATGCTCGAGAGGTGTGATGTTAATACAAGTTGTAATGTTTCTGCGGTGTGATGTTAATACAAGTTGTAATGTTTCTGTGTGTGAGGCTAATACAAGTTGTAATGTTTCTGGTGTGTGATGCTAATACAAGTTGTAATGTATCTGTGTGTGATGTTAATACAAGTTGTAATGTTTCTGTGTGTGAGGCTAATACACGTTGTAATGTTTCTGGTGTGTGAGGCTAATATAAGTTGTAATGTTTCTGTGTGTGATGTTAATACAAGTTGTAATGCTCGAGAGGTGTGATGTTAATACAAGTTGTAATGTTTCTGCGGTGTGATGTTAATACAAGTTGTAATGTTTCTGCGGTGTGATGTTAATACAAGTTGTAATGTTTCTGTGGTGTGACGCTAATACAAGTTGTAATGATTTTGGGATGTGATGCTAATACAAGTTATAATGATTTTGGGATGTGATGCTAATACAAGTTGTAAATTTCTGTGGTGTGATGCTAATACAAGTTGTAATGTTACTGTGGTGTGATGCTAATACAAGTTGTAATGTTTGTGGTGTGATGCTAATACAAGTTGTAATGTTTCTGGTGTGTGCTAATACAAGTTGTAATGTTTCTGGTGTGTGAGGCTAATACAAGTTGTAATGTTTCTGGTGTGTGATGCTAATACATCTTGTAATGTTTTTGGTGTGTGAGGCTAATACAAGTTGTAATGTTTCTGTTGTGTGATGCTAATACATGTTGTAATGTTTTTGGTGTGTGAGGCTAATACAAGTTGTAATGTTTCTGGTGTGTGATGCTAATACATGTTGTAATGTTTTTGGTGTGTGAGGCTAATACAAGTTGTAATGTTTTTGGTGTGTGAGGCTAATACAAGTCGTAATGTTTCTGTGTGTGACGTTAATACAAGTTGTAATTCTTGAGCGGTGTGATGTTAATACAAGTTGTAATGCTTGAGAGGTGTGACGTTAATACAAGTTGTAATGCTTGAGAGGTGTGATGTTAATACAAGTTGTTATGCTTGAGAGGTGTGACGTTAATACAAGTTGTAATGCTTGAGAGGTGTGACGTTAATACAAGTTGTAATGCTTGAGAGGTGTGATGTTAATACAAGTTGTAATGCTTGAGAGGTGTGACGTTAATACAAGTTGTAATGCTTGAGAGGTGTGACATTAATACAAGTTGTAATGCTTGAGAGGTGTGATGTTAATACAAGTTGTAATGCTCGAGAGGTGTGATGTTAATACAAGTTGTAATGCTTGAGAGGTGTGACATTAATACAAGTTGTAATGCTTGAGAGGTGTGATGTTAATACAAGTTGTAATGCTCGAGAGGTATGATGTTAATACAAGTTGTAATGCTTGAGAGGTGTGATGTTAATACAAGTTGTAATGCTCGAGAGGTGTGATGTTAATACAAGTTGTAATGCTTGACAGGTGTGATGTTAATACAAGTTATAATGATTCAGGGGTGTGATCCTAAGTTTCTCACAATGTATTACAAAGAAAAAGACAGAAAAACAAAACATGTCTAGATTGACGTGATATCCTTCTCTTTGGTGAGTTTTATGCATGAATATACTGTATTAAAAGTTTAGTCAATTGAAATATGGCGACTGTTTTTGCAGGCATTGCGTTATGTCTTCAGAAACCTCACCAAAAGTTTGAACTCTACCTATGTTTTAAACAAAGTGATTCATAGCTCTGTGGTCGGTACAGAATATAAAACCAACGATTCGCACCAGCTGTCACAGCCATGTGGTGTTAGACAACAAGCTCAACATTAATGTTTAGGTTATTTGCTTTTAAATCACGAAAAAAGTAACTAAATTGGAGAAAAGTTATCAATCAAGATGTATTTGTCATAACCTACATGTACCAATCTCATTCAAATTCAATCCTAATTACGCTTTGCTTTGAGGTGACCTCCAATGCAGTATTGCAAGATCCTTGTAGCGTAGAGTATCGTAGCGTGATAAAAGTCTGATTTTAATGAGACTACATTGATATGCCAGCATTTTCGAAGTTTCATATGGTATTAATTTATGAAAAAAAATATAACCATTATTTAAATGTATGTGTATGTGTTGGCCCAACATCAGGGCTCAATCTACTGGGCGATTCGGGCGAAGAACGCGCCCGCGATCTCTTGACTTCGCCTTGGCAGCACATCAAAGCGAAGTTCAAGTCGCCGAAATTTAAAAAAAAAAAAAAAAAAAAAAATTTAAAAAGGTACAGTAAAGTAATAAATCCATTATCATAGAAATTTGCATCAATATTTCAAGCTCATATTATAGAGTAAAAAGAATTAGTGTGCATTACACTGTATTCACTGCACTGTGATATACATGGTGATGACTATTCAACCGTTGTATACGTATACACGTCGCGTGAAGTCTCCCTAAATTCTCTCCACTTCTCCCTAAAATCACTTGAGGGAGAAGTAACTTCTCCCTAAATTCCTGGCCTAGATTGAGCCCTGAACATGTAAGTAATTATATCTTAAATGCCTTCACTTGTGGTCTTAAAACTCCAATATCCCTATTAGTAATTTCAAAATTATATGAGTACATGTATATACAAAAACTTCTTTTACCCAAGAACTATTCAAAGTGGTATCGCCTTCCATCAGCAGTAACCGACGCTGTTACATTACAGGGATCCGAGACAGCACTACATTACAGGGATCCGAGACAGCACTTCATTACAGGGATCCCAGACAGCACTACATTACAGGGATCCTAGACAGCACTGATACTTCCATCACCAGTAACCGACTCTGTTACATTACAGGGATCCCAGACAGCACTGATACTTCCATCACCAGTAACCGACTCTGTTACATTACAGGGATCCCTGACAGCACTGATACTTCCATCACCAGTAACCGACGCTGTTACATTACAGGGATCCCAGACAGCACTGATGCTTCCATCACCAGTAACCGACTCTGTTAAATTACAGGGATCCCTGACAGCACTGATACTTCCATCACCAGTAACCAACGCTGTTACATTACAGGGATCCCTGACAGCACTGATACTTCCATCACCAGTAACCAACTCTGTTACATTACAGGGATCCCAGCCAGCACTGATACTTCCATCACCAGTAACCAACGCTGTTACATTACAGGGATCCCTGACAGCACTGATACTTCCATCACCAGTAACCGACTCTGTTACATTACAGGGATCCCAGACAGCACTGATACTTCCATCACCAGTAACCGACGCTGTTACATTACAGGGATCCCAGACAGCACTGATACTTCCATCACCAGCAACCAACTCTGTTACATTACAGGGATCCCAGACAATACTGATACTTCCATCAGCAGTAACCAACTCTGTTACATTATAGGGATCCCAGACAGCACTGATACTTCCATCACCAGTAACCAACTCTGTTACATTACAGGGATCCCAGACAGCACTGATACTTCCATCACCAGTAACCGACTCTGTTACATTACAGGGATCCCAGAGAGCACTATCAAAGTACCAGTACAAGGGGCTGTGTCCTACTGGCCCACACAGGTTGCTCTGTAAATCAGCACAATTTTAGCCTGTAAATACAACTCAGTTGAGGGCGGCAGTCTCACTCCACTCTGCAGCACAATAGTAAATTCTGAATCCTGTCCTTACCTTGAGTAAGAAGCAGAAGTTTTTTGTCGTTTTTTTAATGTTAAAATTTTTCCGAACATTTTAGACTACGTATGACAGTCAATATTTTTGAGGTGGCGGACGACCACCCTCTTATGCCTGGGTAGAACCAGTACTGTATACCTCTTGCCATCTATAAGAATCGACACTTTCTCACTTGCAATAAGAAATAAAAAACACATCAATTTGGTTTTCGTAAACCACTGTTAATTTCAGGAATGTTCATTGTTTACGTTCGAAAATATCTCGTTCTCGTGTGACGTCTCGTTCCATATTCACATACTCACACACCTGACACTTTACGGTTAACATTGTGGTTTATGTTAGTTGTGGTCGTGTTTAAGTTTCCAAATATGGAACAAGACAGTGGGAGATTTTGAAATGTAAGCATTCCAGACATTCATGAAAAAATACCTAGATCGACGAAATAAATTCTCTTTGGTGAGTTTCACCCGTGCATGATTAAAACTCACTCTACTGACCTCTAGTGAAATAAGGCAACTGGCGTACATTGATGCGTGATGTCTTCAGAAACCTCTCTTAATGGGGCTCAGACCCCGATACCTGCCTATTAATTTTTTCTATAAAGGAATGCATCGTTGCTCTCTGGTAGGTACACACCATAAGAGTTATGTTTCTTGCAACTAGTATGGAATATGCGCTATGATTCTAACATCTACCTAGCTAGCGGGTGGTCGGGTAGGGGTGCCATGAATTGCCATGATAGGAGGAGGTTATGTGCAACTTATGAACTAATTTCTGTCGTGTGTTCATTGTTAAAACTTCTGAAATGTCAAAACAAAGGCATTCTGCTGATGACGTTCTTCAAAAATCGTATTATGTAAAGACAATGTAAACAAAAATCGACCAGTTTTGTTGCTGTGCATTCATGCATGAAATAAATGCCAGGGTTGAGTCAGCGATCATATGTTTGTTAGTTTCTTCAAATAATGCCACAATTTGAAAGTATACCTGTTTACAAATTCGAACTACTCTTTCATGCTAAATCTGCGGATCTTTCAGCAGCTTTTAAGAAGGTGATGGCATCAAAATCACACTGAAATTGAGATTTTTTTCAAGTCACAATGAATGTTTTTGTTTTTGTTTTGCGTAGGATGATAGAAGAGTAACCCGAATGCGCTGTTGTTCAATTCAATTCAATTCAGTTTTATTGGTAAATGTCACCAAGGACAAGTAGCCTAAAACACAGAATAAAGTGTAAAAGTCGAACACGATAAATACAAAAAAAAAGTGCAGTCTCGGTTTGAATGAGACTGTAATGAACGGTAGTGAATAGTGCTTACTACCGTTCACGCCCTCTAGCCCCGGGTTGTGCGTGAACTAATTAAGTTACTTTTCATGAGGTAATACATGCAAAGACAAATATTCCTCACAAAACTATTACTAATTAGTATCTTAATTAGTACAATAACTGTTTAGCAATACCAGTACGAGTATTATGATGTGCATAACACCTGCTGCTGTTCAAATTATATTTTATTATATTTATAATATTATATTAAGGATATGTATACAAAATATAATAAAGATTTCCTAGTCATAAACTAAAATATCTATCTAAAATTTACGTGTCTCTGACATGGCATATACAAAATATTAAGATCATAAACTTTACCAAATCAACTTCTTCTTAGAGCCCTATATTTACTTATTTAAATATATCTAAAATCAAATCACTCATATTATTAAATGATCGATGGTATTATAGTTTGGATACTATTATAAAATGTATATCTGCAAGCATTATGGTTATACCCCTGTATTAGAAAAAGTGTTTCAGTTTCTATATCAGCAGACGCGTAGCGTGCCATACTCATTTACTCACGTGAGTAAACTTTTCAAACGAAGGCTCAAAAAATAAAAACTCGAAAAACAAACGCAATAAAAAGGTGAGCCTAAAAAGGTTTGGGGGGAGGGGGCGGGGTGTGTATATGATGACCCTTTAAAAAATTCACGGGGGAGGCACCCCGGACCCGCACCTACCCCCGTTAGTAATTGAGATTTTGGTCACGCTACGCACCTGATCAGAGTAACAGAGTATACACGTTCTCTGTTGAAATTATAACTTCTTGTACCGGACGTCCTCGCGTATTCTCATTTTAATAAAACAATTAATCATAAAAAGGAGAAAACATGGTCCAATAGAAACCACAACAACCAAACGCAGCGGCACCTAGGTCCGCCCTGTACCACACACAAGGAGCAAGTTAATATACAATGAAAATGACAACACACAACACAAAGAGTGGTGAAGACAATGTTACCGACTTGGAACGGTCAGTAGGCAATATGGCCCACTGGTTAGTTTAAATCGATTGTATGTGTACACAACCTCGCTATTATCCTATGCTATATTAGTGAGAAGATAACTGTTAAGCGTATGACTCGCCAGCAGTTAACATTGTTAATGCTGATATTTTTCAATTATTACAGGAGGGCATATCATACTTTGATTCTTTAGGTAGTACTTTCATTGTTGGTGATTGCAATGCAATAGAAACGATTATATTCTCTTTGATCGAACTGTTAATGATATCGATTATAGTGACTATATACCAGATAATCCTTTAATTAGAGTGTCACAGGACTCGGCAATAAATGCACTGGGAACCAAATTACTCGATCTTTGTAAGGCTACGTCATGTAGAATAGCCAATGGTAGGTTAGGGAATGATTACGGCGTGGGTTCTGCAACGTACGTGAATAGAAACGGGTGTAGCGTGATAGATCATCTGTTATTGAAAGAATGTGATTTTTCGTTGGTGAGTGATTTTCAAATAGGAGACTTCATTGAATTCAGTGACCATGCACCGTTATCGTTGGCCGCTATTAAGGGTAATAGCCAAAACTGTAAAAGTAACATTATAAAACTTGAAAATACGAAGTGGGACAATACATACAAAGAACAATGTTACGGTATATACGAGCAGGAAGTATCGCGTAATATTAAAACGTTTAAGTATATGGAACCTTTAACACATATAGACGGACGGGAACACCATAGACATGCTATATGATAGCATTTGTGATGTATTATATAAAGCTTCAGAACGTTCGTTCCCTAAATTTCTGGAATGAAGAATTAAAACAGCTACATTATCTAATGAATCAAAAACGTCATATCTGGACCAATGAGGGAAAACCAAGAGGTCCTTTATCCAATAGTTACAGCAAGGACATGTAGTCATGCAAGGACGCTAAACGGGAGTTTAGAAAACATCACAGGACTCGATCTGAACATTATTTAAATTCACTAAATGAAGATATAGATAATACCGCTGATGTTGATTCTGGCTACTTTTGGAGGTTGATAAACTCTAGGAAATCCCGTGCTATTCCGAGATGGTATTTGATGGTAATACTTACCGTAATGCGAGTTCTATTGCATAGGAGTGGGGCCAGTATTTTTGTAATCTGTACAAAGATGACGTAAAACCAACGTTTGATATCGAATTTCGAAATTCTGTAAAAATTGTTGTGGGTAAATTGAAGCAGCTCCATCAGCAGTAACCAACTCTGTTACCTCCGAGTTCATACAGTTGAAATGAACGACTTTTGCTGTATTCAACCAGTGTTTGGTGAAAGTATTGTATGGCGTTTGTGCCGAATTAATACAAAAATGACTCATAGTTGTAAAAATGTTATAAACATGTTGTCTAGAATGTGCTCATTTAACACAGAAAAAACTTTGCTCACTATGTGGTTTGCTATATATTGGTGATGTTAAACATGCAATGTTTGAATGCAGTTATTTTGTGGAAACTCGTAATGATGCTTTAAGTCACATTCGCCAATATTTTGGTGAGGAAGTGTTTACATTGTTAACCGGGCTTTCTGATATAGACCGACTCGCCGTTCAGTTAGGTGCTCCGTGTGAATGAATGTTTAGTTTAAACATATTTATTTTACATCGATTGCGAAACAAGTTATTTCAACTTAATCACTCTCGATGGCTTCCTGGGTAGAACCAGTACTAAGCAATGTGGTTTATCTTGCTCAAGGTTAAATAACGTGGCCGCGTCGGGGATCGAACCCACGACCTCTCGATCTGGAGTTCGGCGCTCTACCACTGGACCACGCACTCCACGTTAATGAATGATGTCTCTCCTTGGCTATAAATACGCATCATTCTTAGAGTATAATATAGCAAGCATTAACAAAGTATGGTCTCTGTTTATCATTCATTAACAGGAGCGCATGCGTCCATGATATGAATCGCAACTATTTATGTTATAATATAATGTAGTTCCTGTTCAAATACACAAAATACTTGAATATTAGATAGAATCTAGTTAACATTCATGTTTTGTGTTTGTTTCATTATTGTGGCAATACGTATATGCTGCTTTCAGGAACATTGTACATATCCTTTATTTACTAATTTTTGCATGTCATGTTTTCTCTCTTTATCCGTTTGTTTCTATGTTTTATTGCATATTCATATACTCTGTATTGTAATTATATGTAATGTCTGTATGACTCTCCGCATGCGGAGGATATAAAGAAATAAAATAATTATCCTGATACTGTAATCAAAGATGATATGAATAGTATAAATAACCTTATAATACAATTTACAAATACAATACGAGATGTTGGGGATCCGCTCTTTAAAAAAACGAAAGATCTTGATGCCGTCTTATCAAGTACACAATAGCGATACTAATAAATGGTTCGATGATAAATGTATTCTTGCTAAAACACGTTACAAAGAGGCATTATTCAACTTTAACAGAAACAAGTCGGGCGAAAATAGGGTGTTACTGGCTAATACTAAATTGATTTACAAGAAATTAATTCAGAAACAAGAAACAATCGTACACATTTAAACAAATGAAAGAATTAGAAAAAATGCGCCATTCTAAACCACGTGAGTTTTGGAAACTATTTATTAAAAGAAAACGTAACAATCCTGATATTTCTATGGATGAATTCATACTTTATAAATCTGTTTAAGGATATAAAAGTGTCGGTTTCAGAAGAAGCTGGAGATTTTAATAATAATTAGGTAGGTAGGTAGGTAGGTAGGTAGGTAGGTAGGTAGGGTAGGGTAGGGTAGGGTAGGGTAGGGTAGGGTAGGTAGGTAGGTAGGTAGGTAGGTAGGTAGGTAGGTAGGTAGGTAGGTAGGTAGGTACCTACCTACCTACCTACCTACCTACCTACCTACCTACCTTACCTACCTACCTACCTACCTACCTACCTACCTACCTACCTACCTACCTACCTACCTACCTACCTACCTACCTACCTACCTACCTACCTACCTACCTACCTACCTACCTACCTACCTACCTACCTACCTACCTACCTACCTACCTACCTACCTACCTACCTACCTACCTACCTACCTACCTACCTACCTACCTACCTACCTACCTACCTACCTACCTACCTACCTACCTACCTACCTACCTACCTACCTACCTACCTACCTACCTACCTACCTACCTACCTACCTACCTACCTACCTACCTACCTACCTACCTACCTACCTACCTACCTACCTACCTACCTACCTACCTACCTACCTACCTACCTACCTACCTACCTACCTACCTACCTACCTACCTACCTACCTACCTACCTACCTACCTACCTACCTACCTACCTACCTACCTACCTACCTACCTACCTACCTACCTACCTACCTACCTACCTACCTACCTACCTACCTACCTACCTACCTACCTACCTACCTACCTACCTACCTACCTACCTACCTACCTACCTACCTACCTACCTACCTACCTACCTACCTACCTACCTACCTACCTACCTACCTACCTACCTACCTACCTACCTACCTACCTACCTACCTACCTACCTACCTACCTACCTACCTACCTACCTACCTACCTACCTACCTACCTACCTACCTACCTACCTACCTACCTACCTACCTACCTACCTACCTACCTACCTACCTACCTACCTACCTACCTACCTACCTACCTACCTACCTACCTACCTACCTACCTACCTACCTACCTACCTACCTACCTACCTACCTACCTACCTACCTACCTACCTACCTACCTACCTACCTACCTACCTACCTACCTATCTATCTATCTGGTTACAGGTGTAGCACGCCCATTGATTTTTGCAATGAGTTGTGAATGAATTAAAAGTTAAATGCCATGTTGTCATTCATATCTAGGTCCAAATTTAAAATGAATAACTTACATTCTCATCACAAATGACACAAAGCAGCCAAAAAATCCACAGAAAAGTGAGGGTCATGCATCTTCTAAGAAAGTGTTTTACTTATATTGCCTATTGATGCTGGTGGTGTAGGAGAGGGGAAGGGGTGGGTTTATGGGGCTAATGAAATTAACAGGCTTGCCATTGTTATTATTAGAGTTTCATTGCAATATATGAAGCTGCTTAACAAACTTTAACTGAAACTCTAAGTTGAAAAGAAATAATATCATCTGGCTAAAATGAATTAAAAAGTTATGAAACATGTGTGTGTCAGTGTTCTTGATGACTGCGATCACACCTAACCCTGATTATTGCGATCACACCTAACCCTTACCCTGATTACTGCGATCACACCTAACCCTGATTACTGCGATCACACCTAACCCTGATTACTGCGATCACACCTAACCCTGATTACTGCGATCACACCTAACCCTGATTACTGCGATCACACCTAACCCTGATTACTGCGATCACACCTAACCCTGATTACTGCGATCACACCTAACCCTGATTACTGCGATCACACCTAACCCTAACACTGATTACTACGATCACACCTAACCCTAACCCTGATTACTGCGATCACACCTAACCCTGATTACTGCGATCACACCTAACCCTAACACTGATTACTGCGATCACACCTAACCCTAACACTGATTACTGCGATCACACCTAACCCTAACCTTGATTACTGCGATCACACCTAACCCTAACCCTGATTACTGCGATCACACCTAACCCTAACCTTGATTACTGCGATCACACCTAACCCTAACCTTGATTACTGCGATCATACCTGACCCTAACACTGATTACTACGATCACACCTAACCATAACCCTGATTACTGCGATCACACCTAACCCTAACCTTGATTACTGCGATCATACCTGACCCTAACACTGATTACTACGATCATACCTGACCCTAACACTGATTACTGCGATCACACCTAACCCTAACCTTGATTACTGCGATCATACCTGACCCTAACACTGATTACTGCGATCACACCTAACCCTAACCTTGATTACTGCGATCATACCTGACCCTAACACTGATTACTGCGATCACACCTAACCCTAACCTTGATTACTGCGATCATACCTAACCCTTACCCTGATTATTGCGATCACACCTAACCCTAACCTTGATTACTGCGATCACACCTAACCCTAACCTGGATTACTGCGATCTATGTGCATTTTCTAAGTTGTTATGTGCATTTTGTAAGTTGTTATGTGCATTTTGTAAGTTGTTTTGTGCATTTTCTAAGTTGTTATGTGCATTTTCGTAAGTTGTTATGTGCATTTCGTAGGTTGTTATGTGCATATTCTAAGTTATCTTGTGCATTTTCTAAGTTGTTATGAGCATTTCGTGAGTTGTTATGTGCATTTTTTAAGTTGTCTTGTGCATTTTCTAAGTTGATGATGTGCATTTTCCAAGTTGTCATGTGCATTTCGTAAGTTGTCTTGTGCAAACTACAAGTCGTCGTTAAGTAGACTTTTTATCGGAATTGGTTTTGAAGGAAACACCGGTAGAAATGGCGACTCCAGAGCAGCGCTATGCTCTGCCTACTTTAAAAAAATTGGGCTAGGTACATTATACAATAAATTCTTAGAACAGAAAATTGATTCTAAAATGTGTGAGGGATTGTATGACGTGGGGCTAATAAATCTTGGTCCGAAAACAATAGTTCGGGTCACAGGTGGCAGTATCAGGAGGTGTGGTACAGGTGGCTGTGGGTACGGAAGATAAGGGACCGGGCCGGGAGACAAGGTTGTGGGGGTCGGAAGACAAGAGGACGCGGGGTCGGGAGAGAAAGGGGCGTGAGGTTTTTAAAATAACAAGTTTGTAAAAAAAAATGATGAAGATTATCATAGTTTCAACTTTGAGAGTCGTTTTGGTCTGCCTATATCCTATCAAAATCCTTAATTGACCATTATCTTGTCTGCCGTACACGATCTGTCTCCGCGATAGATACTTTTACGGATTACGTCCCTTGTTTATCAGTACTCTGAGAGAGAAGAGATAAAATGGGGCGGAGAAGGGAGAATGGGGGGAGGGAGGAAGGAGAAGACGACCCCGCGTAGCCCCTACCCATCAGCGTTGGGAACTTACAAATAATAATGATAATAAATTGAAAAATATATTTAAATAAAAGTAATATTAACGTGCTATTTGTTGAAAACAAAATATTTTAAGCTTAACTGAAAAAAAAGTCGATCCAGAGTACTTAAAATGTGTTTATTTTCAACAAGTAACACGTGAAGTCCAGACTCTATTGAACCTATACCTTTAGGACGTCCTATTGGTTAAAGATGGAGGGGCTATAAACGTTAGGACTACACACAAAGACAAACAAATAACACGTTATTTTTTTTATTTATTTTTTTCAGACCAAGATTTATTAACTCCACGTCAGACAATCCCTTACACATTTTGAAATCAGTTTTATGTTCTAAGAATTTATTGTATAATGTACCTAGCCCATTTTTTTTAAGTAGGTAGAGCATAGCGTCCGCTCCTGGAGCCGCCATTTCTACCGGTGTTTCCTTCAAAACTTATTCTGATAAAAAGTCTACTTAACGACGACTAGACAACTTACGAAATGCACATGACAACTTAGAAAATGCACATAACAATTTACGAAATGCACATAACAACTCAAAAAATGCACAAGACAACTAAGAAAATGCACATTACAACCTACGAAATGCACAAAACTTAAAAAATGAACAGGACAACTTACGAAAATGCACATAACAACTTAGAAAATGCACAAGACAACTTAAAAAATGCACATAACAACTTACAAAATGCACATAACAACTTAGAAAATGCACATTACAACTTACGAAATGCACATAACAACCTACGAAATGCACATAACAACTTAGAAAATGCACATAACAACTTGGAAACTTAGAAAATGCACAAGACAACTTAGAAAATGCACATAACAACTTACTAAATGCACATAACAACTTACTAAATGCACTTACTAAATGCACATAGCAACTTAGAAAATGCACAGGACGACTTAGAAAGCGTACTGCACAAAATGCAAAAGGTCAACAGAAGGCAGCCGATGCTTTCCATACAGATGGAATGCAGAGACGAACCATTCGTGTGACAAATCGTATACAATCGAAACAATCGTAACTAATCGGTAATTTTCGTAGCACTCGGCTGAAAGAGTTATGAAGAACATTCGGTTATTTCCGTGATATGGCATTTTTTTACCGTGTGAAACAGCTTTATTGGCCGGCAACTAAATCCTGATTGATATGACTAGCTAGGTCTATGTTATATCGTACATTCAAAAAACGAATGTTGTGATAAAATGTTTTATTATTTATTATTTGATTTCATATTTCTTCAAAAAAATAATAATATAAAGTAATATCCGCAGCGTGTTTGTATTTAGAATAAGTGTTTACTTTTTTTAGTCACATAAGGAAAGTACAAGGTATAATATAGCTATACCATGTAGATCCAGTATTCAAAAAAGGACCCATAGCATTAACCTGTATCACCAGCAAAATAAATGAACACATCATGATGTCGCACCTAGACAAACATAAGCAAAGCTGTGAATCCCAACTAATAGGCTTTTCTCAAGAAATATTTGATAATTTACATAGTAAGAAACAAACTGACTTTATTGTTATGGACTTCTCCAACGCCTTTGATAAAGTAGACCACACTAGACTTATACCTAAACTTCACAGACTCGGAATTGATCCATATACCATCCAATGGATACAATATTTTCTCACACATAGATCACAATTAGTCCTAGTTGAAGGAAAGCAGTCTGATGAATGTAATGTCTCTCAGGTGTACCCCAAGGCTCTGTCTTTGGCCCATGTCGTTTTCTCTGTTTTATAAATGACATGCCCATAGCTATCCATAGCTCTGTCCGACTCTTTGCTGATGACACTATTGTATTCATTACCATAAAATCTGAAAGTGATGCTGATACTCTTCAGTCTGATCTATTAAAACTAGAAAAATGGGAAAATGAATGGCTCATGGAATTCAGTCCTGATAAATGCGAAATAATACGCTTATCACGCAAAAGAAATAAAATAATATACCCCTACAAGTTACATGGACAAACCTTAAACTCGACTGTTAATGCTTAATACCTAGGCATAACAATTTACAAAAACCTAGATTGGACCCCACATATAAATAATGTTACTAACAAAGCAAACAACACTCTAAACTTTGTTAAAAGAAACATCAAAATAAGAAATCGAAAAGTCAAAGAATCAGCCTATAAAACTTCTGTAAGACCCCAGTTCGAATACTGCTCCTCCATATGGCACCCATAGCAAAGAGACCTAACACAGAAAGTGGAGATGATACAAAGGCGAGCTGCCAGATTTGTCTGCAATGATTATAATTATCAAAGTAATGTCACGTCAATGCTAAAAGAACTCAAATGGCCTACCTTAGAATACAGACGACAAGTGACATCTCTCATCATCTTTTACAAAATTCAAAATAACTTACTATGTGTTGAGCATCACCACCTACAACCATCACGTAATCTGAACTTTGTTATCCATTTTCAAATACTAACTAACACCAAAACTCTAACTTTCCAAGAACCATACGATACTGGAATGAACTACCGTTACTGGAATGAACTACCGATACTGGAATGAACTACCGTTACTGGAATGAACTACCGTTACTGGAATGAACTACCGATACTGGAATGAACTACCGTTACTTACCAAAGAGAGATCTAGTCTTGACATGCTCAAGTCCAGACCCCCTCCCCCCACTTTCCCATAGATACCAGGGTGTTTTTATGTTTTTATGTTTTTATTCTTGTAAATTACATATTTTTAAAATTTTAATTGTTCCCTGACTTGCGCCGCCCTATGGTCTTCAATATGAAGGATGGGAGTATCCCGCAGATACAGAGATACTTTACATACTAGTCGATAAAGAAATGGTATTCCATGAAACAACCTGTAATCGGGCCTCAATCTATGACATGATTACAGATAAAGATTATTTTAAAAAATCCTTGAACTATGGTATATACGGGCTAATACGTCAATAAACATGATGCTTTAGTGACCAGAGCATTGTATGTTGTTTAATGGTCTATCAACACATTATAGATTATTAAGAGCCGCCCAGAGAGAGGGGTAGGATACATAACGATCCGGGAACCTGCCAGAGAGAGGGATAGGATACATAACGATCCGGGAACCTGCCTTACTCTTACTAACTAATAGATTCGTATGGTTCTTTCACGTGCTCATATGATAAACTCCGGTACACGGGACCGCCATACGGAAGATGCTGTCTTGCACAAGAACAAACTGACGATTTAAAATCAGGGCCTTCCGGTTTCATGTCCACCTTGCTATCAACTGCGCCGCGCCATACCCGAAACACCATTAATGGGCATCGACGTTATCTATAAAAAAAAAAGTACATAGTGTGTGTGTGTGTGTATTTCTAAGGATTATAGTCCCTCCACCTACGACAGGCGTCCTACCCGACGAATATAGGCACAATGTCTGGACTTTTATCTGTGTGTTGTTGTGTGATGTGATGATATGTCTATTTGAAGCAGCGAACTCAATGGTTTCTTTAGTGTGTGTGTGTGTAGTTCTAAGGTTTATAGTCCGTCCGCTAACGAACATGGTTTCTTTGTGTGTGTGTGTAGTTCTAAGGTTTATAGTCCGTCCGCCAACGAACACGTCAAGGTATACCTGACGCGATGGGCACAATAGAGTCTGGACTTTACATGGTTTCTTTATGGTGCTATATAGGTTTAAGTACATGCTAATGTGCAACTTCAAAACCGTATTGAACAATTTCCATCATTGATTTTTTTAATCCTTATTCACACAGAAAAAATGTTGCTCCCGAATTTCTATTTTAGCCACAAACCAGACTGTGGCAGCGGATACCTACCCTTATGTGACTCAGAGATTGTTTATCTTTAGAATTGCCCCCCTTTATTCTTAACACGCACAGATCTATACGTAGTAAAGTTAAGATACTCCATATACGCGGCATGCAAATTGTACACATTCGCACCGATCTGTCCATGAAGCGATCAAGTTAGCCGTGTACGCAGCCGCATGCCAAATCGCATTCGCAGCCAAGATCGTGCGTCTACATGATTTCCATTTTTGTCGCATTCGCATTCGCATGCCGCATACCGCGTATATGGAATCTTAGCTTTAGACATACAATTGCAGTTGAAAAGGTTTAACTCCTTTGGGTTGGATGATGAGGTCTATCCAAAATGAATCCTTTGCGTATAGATAAATGGTTTCATTTAAGTTCTAAAAACAATAAAGAACTACCAGCAACGTGTTTGTATTTACCAGCAACGTGTTTGTATTTAGAACTACCAGGAACGTGTTTGTATTTAGAAAAACGGTTCACAGTATTGTATATAGCTATACTTTAATACATAATATTCAATATAGAAATGCTAGTCCAGGCATCACACTGTAATCAGGCATCAATATGTGGTATATATGCGGCTATTCAGTCATAGCAGTCCCTGGTCATACGCATGACTTTTAATTAACATGTCGCCAGTTGTCAATCATTTATCCATTTCAACCAATCAAACCAGAACGATACCTCCGGCAAACAACATCACGTGTATATAGCACCTGCAACTATTCACCGAATCATTGTGGTGTAGTGGTTATAGCGTCTTCCTTGCATTCGGGAGGTCGTGGGTTCGAGTCCCCTGACCGCGTCATACCAAAGACTTTAAAAATGGAGTAGTCACTTGTAACCCTTGCCTGACGAGCAAATAATGGGTAGTGCTACGACTGATTGACCAGTGTCAGCATAATGTGACTGGGTGGTATTCCAGTGTGGCAGCACTATAAAGAAACCATTGAGTTCGCTGCTTCAAGTAGACATATCATCACATCACACAACAACACACAGATAAAAGTCCAGACATTGTGCATATAATCGTCGGGAAGGACGCCTGTCGTAGGTAGAGGGACTATAATCCTTAGAAATACACACCCTATATAAACTATTCCCCGTTCAGAGCACCGAACCAGCAGGACGTTACCAGCAGGACGTGTCTGTCTACAACGGATTGGGGCCTGGTCAGCTTACAACTCTTCAGCGATGTCGACGCGTCCTGCAGGGGTTCGATTAAATAGAACGTGACTACCATCATTGTCAACCATCAACGTCGGCGACGTGTGGGCGTTTTTATCGGCTTTCCCAAGAATAATGACCTGATCCATCGAGCCGAACGTTGAACGTGTAGTATCAGTGATACATCACGCTCTAATTAGGTATACACTCCACACTAGGTACGACCGTGGCCCTTCTGACGGCCGTTTCTTGAAATCTACTGAGACGTACGAGAACCTACGGCAACATCACGGGCACTGACGATGAAAGTGGGATGTGGAGCCTACACAGATTGGACGGCGCTTCGGCGGCTACGGGGCTATTGTAAAGACTTTACAGTGGCTCCGGAGAACATACTTTGTTGAGAATCCACGTGCACACCCGGATTGACCTGCTTGGAACGCTTCAAATCATCTATTTCCTGATTGTAATACGACTTCGAGCCGGCAGTCGGATTGACCTAGTCACAATTCTGCAGGCAATCCGATTGGCCCAAATCTCCAATTTCTACAATTAATCTTTTTCGAGAATATAAACTTCTACAGACTATCTACGTTGGATCTCTTCACTATCAACTTAGGCAGGTCATTTTAGCCTTAAATATAGCCTAAGGTAAAAGAAATTGGCACAGAAATTATTTTTACTGATCCTGGTTCGAAACAATACACAAAAAAATATATCCAAAGTCCTCATCTCAAATCACGTGCTAAATATGATTTTTTGGGGTAAAAAGTCAAAAAAGTGAAGAAAATCACTATTTTCTGGAATAAATTTATATCCATTCAGAATATTAGTAAAACATGTATTTATATATGAAATGTTTTTGTTAATATTACATAATATTAAGTTTAAATGGAAAAAAAGTATAATTATATATCAAAACCTGTTTTTGGATCCAAAAACTTTTCTTTTTTTTTTAAAAATATATTTTTTTAATGGTTTTAGGATAAGATTTATAAAAAATAGCATAAATTCAAATAAATTGTCACTGACATTATTTTAACTGATTATGGTTCCCAAAGATATAGAAAACAATATGTCCAAAATCTTCCTCTGAAATCACATTCTAAATATAATATTTTTGGGGAAGAAAATTGTAAAAATGAAGAAAAATCGCTGATTTTAGGAATACACCAAGTATAAAATCAAAATCTTTTTTTTCTTGTAATCAATTTCCGTACTAACTAAATAATACTTGTTCAAGTCGTTTCTGCATATATATGTATAATTATGTTAGGATTGTTGAGTCCAGCAACACTTCATGTGTAATCAGTAGACTTCAAAATATAATCTTAGTTGTCATAGACATAGAAGGTTAGGTATGTTGATTTTTACATGTAGCCAACGGAACTCACTTTAATCACGGTCTATTTCGGGTCGTGCCGAATTCTCACAACTTACTCTTCTAGACCAACTACATGCTGTGCTGCAATCTAATCCCATTTTCTTACAACTACAGCTGGTCGTTTTGCATCCTGTTTTGCACGAGCATCTTATCATCTTCAGAAGGAATTCCGGGGCAGGTGATTTGTCCATTTTAAGAGGCTTCATGGAGTTATCTTGTATTTTCCAGCCCCATTCAACCAGTATTAACCCATCGTCATTACCTTTCCAGTCCTGTATTTGATAAAATACCCGTAGACTATGATACTTTGCAGCCCCTGATGAAAGGGGTAACATTTTGGGGTCCACAAAACTTGTGCTTTTGGCAACCTTTTCGGCGAATTTATGAACACGTTGTTTGTCCAGTCCTTCTCGCGAATTACTCTTATATAGACACAGTAATGCAGTCTCTCCAGATACAATAATGTCCTCTTTAGATACTTCGTTTGGTGTTTTGTTGAACATATCTGCAGCCAGATGAAATTCCGAGTTGTTTTCATACGTTTTCAGAACAGTACCCTTCCCAAGTCCATATATTCTTGATGTTGTGTCGCAGCCAAGAATTGCATGAAGAAGCAGTATATTAGAGCATATTTCTTCACCCAATCTACGTTTTGTGTCTTGAATGTTCCATACTGTGCTTTTCCATATATGTTCCTGTTCCTTCTGAAGTGTTACCGTATAGTAACACAGCAGTATCAACAGATATGTATCATCTCAATCTAATGACGTCTGTGTTGTTAAGGAGTAGGTCACAGCTGTCTTTACCATAAGAAGATCCGCATCGTCTGAAGAGTGTACAGTTTCAATACCCGCATTTTGCAACTTATCACTTAGAAGATTAATAAATCTTTGTTTGTTTTTCTTGTTTGTGAGGAACTTACTTTTCTTTCCTCTCATGATCATTGTCTCAGTGAATTTAACTTCCGTCCCAACGCAACCCCTGTTCGCCTCAGATGTGTTGTGTCTTTAGTACTTGGAACATTGTCATATCCATCAAATACCACAGTCGCTTTTCCATACTACTTTGTAACATGCTCCGCATACACATCACATATTTGACCATAGCTGTTAGATTTTGGCCAAGGAATCCGTTGCAAAAGGCAACCGCCATCAAGTATATATTTCATTTCACCAGTGGGTCTTTCACTGTGGTTTTACTTTATCTCGTATAGCTTCTGCCAATGCTGGCTTATCAGCCTCTCTCAGCAAGTGCGGGGTTTCAAATATTGCTGGAGGGTAAGTACATAACTCATAAGAGAATAGCGAATCCAGTTTGTCTTCTGGGAGTGATTCTTGCCGCAGAAACAAGCCGTTGAAATAATAGTTGCGAGTCTACCTTGACAACGTCATCGCCTATTTTCATACCAGCCGTATCCGACATTGTTTTTACTTGATCTTTTCGCTTGAAACCAAACTCCATAATAGTTTTGTCTAGAATCTTGATCCCAACAGCTTTCGCATCATCTATATTGACAGGACCATCAGAAACAACTCCACTTGATATATTTTTTAGCTCAGGATCCTTATAAAAGGGGTTTCTTTCACTGAGATATTCTATTAGAATGTTCGTGTCTTTCTTGTCTCTCTGTTGCCGTGCGTTTGAATATCTTTATGCCGGTCACTGGTGATGAATTCTGTTCCTGATACTTGTTGCATAGCTTCGTTGATTTCTGAGCAAGCGAGGCGAGAAAATCCCCACAGCGTCCTTTGTATTTCATTCATTCCCCTTCCTCGTGTTAGCCCACCAGTTGTTTTCAAACTTCTCATGAGCATTTGTTCTATGACTAAATCAGTCAAGAGTCCTGGCCAAAATCGATTGCTTTGTCTTAGTACATGATACCCCTCCATAAAGTACCTGTACACATCAGGACTACTTGTTTCTAATGCTAGCATGTTTTCAAGGTATACGTGTTCCGACCGCATATAAGTTGTGGTCAGATGCTGTGAAATAGAGTAACATATCTAATACTGCCTGTAAATGGAGCTTCTAGTTGCCAGATCGTTCTGCTTTAAATAATCATATCAACCATCTCAAAGTATTGATGTGCGACTTTGTTTTAAGTTACTACGGTGCATATCAACTCTCTATTTTATGCGCTCTACTACAGCAGATGAACATGCAGATTCAACATCTAACTCACCTGCAAGAACCTGATCAAACACAGTCAATGCACACTCGATATCATTGTCAATGCCTATTCATTCATGTCTATATGTTTCTTCAGCAAACAATTCTGCTGTCTCGATTAGGTGATTTTCCATGTCTACAGATATGCTAACTTGCTCGTCAGAGGTACTTTCCTTCTTATTTGTTTCCAGTCCAACATTATATGTCTCATAATTTTCAGAACTACTTTTGAACTCGGCTCCGTCATTTGTTTCGTCATCTTCAATTTCACCACTCGGTTTGTTCTTACATATGTCAATATTAAAGACTTCGGCGGCCATTAACGAATACAGTGCCATATCTACAAGGTTGTGGCCTCTAACTGCTCGTGATATGGCTTTGCCTGTTAGCATGTGCATAACAGCATTATCCGCATATATTGTTTCTAGCAGTTCTGTTAACTCCGAGTCTGTCATTATATGACAAATACAGCCTAGGAAACTTATTTCCATGTGCAGTCCTCCCAATCTGAGCACAATGTGTCGCAGGTCGCTGTTACTAGGTTCTGATAGAACGATGTTCAGGGCTTTCCACCATAGAGGTTGGTCAAATGTGAGGATTGGCGTTACCTCCATAGTTTACCTACTAATCTACTGTTATGACCAATCTAAAACATTTAGTGAGATCAAACAAGTAGACCTATTATAAAAAGTTGGATATCTTACTTAATTTAACATTAATACGTAAATATCATTATAAAATTATGTTCCCAAAAATCGTTGATTTTTTCCAATTTTTCTTAAACTTTCAACCTCAAAATAAGTACGCTTTCAACTTGAGTTGTGAATTGTATTTTAGATATCTGATAGAGAACAACATAAATAGTAAAATACAAAAACAAAAATATGATATTTACACACAGATTTAATTTAAGTATTTTATCTCCAAAAATCGGTGATTTTATCACTTTTTTCACCATTTTATCCCAAAATTGAGAGTCTATCTATTTATTTGGTCAAATTGATCATACATTCTGATTGTCTTGTCTATTACAAGCATTATTTACAATATAACTGTATTTTTTATTGTTTAATTATAATTTTTTTTAATTATTCCCAAAAAAGGTGATTTTTTCATTATTTTACATCTTTTTGCCCCAAAATAACATATTTAGCACGTGATTTGAGATGAGGACTTTGGATATATTTTTTTCCATAATTTTTGGAACCAGAATCAGTTAAAACCATTTCTGTGCCAATTTCTTTTACCCAAAAGTGTATTTTTACTGCTCTAACTCTACTGGTGCAGTTCTACAGTAAACTTCTTTGGACGAGGGATGTGGCACTTACTACTGCGGACTCCACTGCATAATCTTCTTCTGAAAAGCTCGCCAAAAGGCTTAGTTGCCAACGGCGAGGTTGGCAACGATAAAAAAAACACCTTATACGACGATATAAACTATTGTCAATATACTCCGATACGGAGACATGTTGTTTAACTTTACCGACACATTATTGGTTATTAAAGGGACACTTGGCAATCTTGATTTTTTTAAAAACTCGCGGCGACCCGTTAGTTGTTCTACATAAATTGCATTTGTTCAATCGTTAATACTAATTATAAGAATAGTATAAAGCAAATTACTAACTTTTGATTATATTTCACCAACAATATATTCAAATCTGTGGTAGAATTAACAAAGAAAAGTTGAACATTTAAAATTATATTTAAATATATGCAAGCAGATTTAAGGATACTGGATTATTAAATCGAGACTAATTTTAATGCTTGATAAAGACTTCAAGATTGTCACGAGTTCCTTTAAGAGCGGCTAAGGATACGTAGCAATCCCGGAACCTACCCTACTTATACAAACGAATAAGTTAATCGAATAAGTTAATATGGTTCTTTAACGTGTTCGGCGGACAAACTCCGGCATATGGAACCGCCCTATGGACGATGACAAACTCCGGTACACGGGACCGCCCTATTTACATGGGACTGCCCTATGGACAGGACAAACTCCGGTACATGGGACCGCCCTATAGACGATGACAAACTCCGGTACATGGGACCGCCCTATGGACATGACAAACTCCAGTATATGGGACCGCCCTATAGACGATGACAAACTCCAGTACATGGGACCGCCCTATGGACATGACAAACTCCAGTATATGGGACCGCCCTATGGACGTGACAAACTCCGGTACAGGGGACCGCGCTTTGGACGATGACAAACTCCGGTACATGGGACCGCCCTATGGACATGACAAACTCCAGTATATGGGACCGCCCTATGGACGTGACAAACTCCGGTACAGGGGACCGCCCTTTGGACGATGACAAACTCCGGTACATGGGACCGCCCTATGGACGTGACAAACTCCACTACATGGGACCGCCCTATGGACGTGACAAACTCCACTACATGGGACCGCCCTATGGACGTGACAAACTCCGGTACAGGGGACCGCCCTATGGACGATGACAAACTCCGATACATGGGATCGCCCTGTGTACGTGACAAACTCCGGTACATGGGACCGCTCTATGGACGTGACAAACTCCGGTATATGGGACCGCCCTATGGACGTGACAAACTCCGGTATATGGGACCGCCCTATGGACGTGACAAACTCCGGTATATGGGACCGCCCTATGGACGTGACAAACTCCGGTATATGGGACCGCCCTATGGACGCTGACAAACTCCCGTACATAGGACCGCCCTGTGTACGTAACAAATTCCGGTACATATAGGACCGCCCTGTGGACGATGACAAACTCCGGTACATGGGACCGCTCTATGGACCATGACAAACTCCGGTACATGGGACCGCTCTATGGACCATGACAAACTCCGGTACATGGGACCGCTCTATGGACGATGACAAACTCCGGTACATGGGACCGCTCTATGGACGATGACAAACTCCGGTACATGGGACCGCTCTATGGACGATGACAAACTCCGGTACATGGGACCGCTCTATGGACCATGACAAACTCCGGTACATGGGACCGCCCTATGAACGATGACAAACTCCGGTACATGGGACCGCTCTATGGACCATGACAAACTCCGGTGCATGGGACCGCTCTATGAACGATGACAAACTCCGGTACATGGGACCGCTCTTTGGACCATGACAAACTCCGGTACATGGGAACGCTCTATGGACCATGACAAACTCCGGTGCATGGGACCGCTCTATGGACCATGACAAACTCCGGTGCATGGGACCGCTCTATGGACCATGACAAACTCCGGTACAAGGGACCACCCTTTGGATGATGACAAACTCCCGTACATGGGACCACCCTATTTACATGGGACTGCCCTATGGACAGGACAAACTCCGGTATATGGGACCGCTCTATGGACCATGACAAACTCCGGTACATGGGACGCCCTATCGACAATGACAAACTCCAGTACATGGGATCGCCCTATGGACGAAAATCAGCTGGGTTGGTTACGCTTGAAACCGTGACTTTCTGTTTCAACGCAAACCTTACGTACATCATAAACAGGCCCGTTAATATTTTGTTTTCATATATCTTTATTTATTTACAATTAAGAACCAGATGGTGTAAACAGTCATCTGGACGGCACTCGTAAACAGAAGAGATTACTGGAATTATTCAAAAATGCTCACTATGGAAAAAACAACAACACTATCACTGTTCATGTCCAATATATACTCAGCAAAAATAGAAAGTATCCACTTTGTATTCCTGCAAAATCGGAGACAGTAAGAAAGAACTGACAATTGTAGCATGATTTTCTTTTAATAACATCTTTGTTTGATGTTCAAACAAACTTTCATCGAAATATACCAAATAATAAAAAGATAAATCACAGTTTAAAAACATAGGTGTGAAAACGAAATTCACAAAACTGAACAAATATAAAAGGTAAGACAATAGCACAGATTCAGCACATTCGCAACATCTCGTACACTGCTTCGAGGAATGTCGGGATTGGCCGAGCGTTCACGATTGAGATTCAGCAGTCTAAGTTGGTTCAAATACGCAGACAAATATTCAAAACCTCGCTAATATCTCATGTGTCCACCGTTACATCGAATACACGCAAGAATGCGACGTCGCATGCTTCTGACGTAACGACTGACGAATTCTGGAGGTAATGTGTTCCATTCGCGGACAAGTGCTGCTGCAAGGTCATAATATGGGAAGCCATAACCGTCAAAATCTGGATATTTACAAACCATTCATGACAGGCCATTTAATTCAACATGAAGTCATTTGATGACGTACATACTGATTCGATGCGACGTGTAAACTCGGTTCATTCGTTACAAAGTGAATTGATACGGTTCAAAGTGAAATGATACGATGTACAATTTCAAACCATACGACGCAAAGTCATTTGATGACGTACATATTGATTCGATGCGACGTGTAAACTCGGTTCATTCGTTACAAAGTGAATTGATACGGTTCGAAGTGAAATGATACGGTGTAAAATTTCAAACCATACGACGCAAAGTCATTTGATGACGTACATATTGATTCGATGCGACGTGTAAACTCTGTTCATTCGTAACAAAGTGAACTGATACGGTTCGAAGTGAAATGATCGGGCGAAAACACAGTCGGTGCGATGCAAACGCAATCCGTTCGACAGAAACCGATTTCATTACGTGCAAAGTGAAATGGTGCGACATCAGGCGGCGATATTTGCCACATCACTTGCAGGGTTATTTCCCCTACATAACATATATATTATGATAAATCAAAGTACTAAAAGTACTGAGAATGCAAGGTTTGATAGGAAAGACTGTATGGATATTTGCACGATCAAATTTCCATAAATTTTACATAGTTTTAGCCAACTTGGCGATCTTTGGCGACCTACCAAAATCTTAGAGGGTCAATCCATTCCAAATATATTGTGATCAATTGTCATTAAACTGTTTCAAATCTAGACTAGAATATTTTTTTTTGAAATTGTTGATGGATAGACAGATTTGTGTTTTATGGCCAAACTGTCACATGACCTCCATGTCTAAAATTATGTCATTTACAGAGTGGCGTGTATTAAGAGTCTTCCGGGAACAAGATGCACAAGAGGGCCTGTATCACTCTACTGGCTTGAATAGTCTAAAATAATATATAGGGTCCTATAGAAACCACAGCGTCCGAACGCAATGGCATCGTAGGTCCGCACTGTACTGCAAACAAGGACTAGAAACTACAATGAAAGAGACAAAAAACAACAGAAAGGGTGGTGAAGACAGGGTTACCGACTTGGAACGGTCAGTAGGCAATAAGGCCTACTGGTTAGCTTGAATCGATTTTATATGCGCAAAATCCTCGCTATTATCCTGTTTTCAGCGCCCAAATAGACAAGACAGTGTAAACAAAACTACATCCCATCAAAAGGAATTCTCTAACAATAAAGTCCACATCCAGAGAAACTAACTAAAGATACACATACAAAATAATAAACATCTTAGGATGTATCCAGAATCGTACTGAACAACCATAGTAGTTGCAGCTAAAGAGAAAACCAATCTAGGGTACGACCAGAAAACCCGAGGGACGAAAGCTCAAGGTCAACCGAAAAACAATATTTTTTTTAAATCAAAGGCTATAACTCTGATGTGTCTAGTCTGATGCAACTGGGTTTGAACTTGTCCAAGTTCAGTGGCGTAACCTAGAAAACGTCTTCTGCTGCAGGGACAAATAACTTAACAAGAGGCACTACCCGTTGATTCAACTTCTCTATGTCTGTCCCACACATTGAAAAGAAACTTTACTGTAGTATTTACTTAAAAAAAAATTACAAATTTATTGGTAGAAAGAAGAATTGAAATTGACTATAAGTAAATACACGGGTAAAAGTGACCATAATTTTGATAAATAAACAACAACAAGAAGAAACAGAACAGAACCTAGCTGGACGAAATAGGTTAAAATGCTGCAGCCATGTGCTGTTTCAAACGGTGTCCGGTTGGTGCCAGATACAATGTCGCATTGTCGTGTGCAACAATGCGACACCCGACAATGCGACATCGCGACATTGCGATACGACAACTCGACATTGAGATACGACAACGCTACATTGCAATAGGACATCGCGACATAATTGTCGCGAGGTCATACTGCAATGTCGCGACAACACAATGCAATAACTATAAGCAAAGTTTGAAAGGTCTAGTGCATACAGTTTGTGAAAAAGTGACCTAAACGCAAAAGTTGAACCTAAAAATTATTAAGTTATCTGCCCTTTGCTTGGAGGGTCAAGGTCACTTCCACATTTGATTTGTCACGTTGCGATGTACCACCCAAGATACAACTACAAGCAAAGTTTGAAAGGTCTAGTGCATAAAGTTTGTGAGAAAATGACCTAAACGCAAAACTTGAATGGTGACGCCTCCGCCGCCGCCGCCGCCGCCGCCGCCGCCGGAAAAGCAACACCTATGTCTCTTTTTTTCTTCGAATAGACGAGACAAAAACTGTTTTCCGGCCTTAGACTATTCAAGCCAGTAGAGTGATACAGGCCCTCTTGTGCATCTTGTTCCCGGAAGACTACTTAATACACGCCACTCTGTAAATGACATAATTTTAGACATGGAGGTCATCTTGAGTGACAGTTTGCCATGAACACAAATCACAAATCTGTCTATCCATCAGCAATTTCATAAAATAATATTCTAGTCTAGATTTGAAACAGTTTAATGACAATTGATCACAATATATTTGGAATGGATTGACCCTCTAAGATTTTGGTAGGTCGCCAAAGATCGCCAAGTTGGCTAAAACTATGTAAAATTTATGGAAATTTGATCGTGCAAATATCCATACAGTCTTTCCTATCAAACCTTGCATTCTCAGTACTTTTAGTACTTTGATTTATCATAATATATATGTTATGTAGGGGAAATAACCCTGCAAGTGATGTGGCAAATATCGCCGCCAGATGTCGCACAGTTTCACTTTGCACGTAATGAAATCACTTTCTGTCGAACGGATTGCGTTTGCATCGCACCGGCTGTGTTTTCGACCGATCATTTTACTTACCACCAGACTAAATGTGTTTGCGTTAAACTGATTCATATTGCATCATGCTGATTTACTTTGTTCTGTATCACTTCACATTTTTCGATGAATCGTTTAAGTTTTCATCGTACCGACTCGTCTTTGATTGTATTGCATTAGTTTTTCTGTCAAATGGTTTGTCATTGCACTGAATGATTTCTATTTCCGTCGTATGGTTTGAAATTTTACACCGTATCATTTCACTTCGAACCGTATCAGTTCATTTTGTAACGAATGAAGAGAGTTTACACGTCGCATCGAATCAATATGTACGTCATTAAATGACTTTGCGTCATATGGTTTGAAATTTTACACCATATCATTTCACTTCGAACCGTATCAATTCACTTTTGTAACGAATGAACCGCGTTTATACCGTATCATTTCACTTCGAACCGTATCAATTCACTTTGTAACGAATGAACCGAGTTTACACGTCGCATCGAATCAATATGTACGTCATCAAATGACTTTGCGTCGTATAGTTTGAAATTTTACACCGTATCATTTCACTTCGAACCGTATCAATTCACTTTGTAACGAATGAACCGAGTTTACACGTCGCATCGAATCAATATGTACGTCATCAATTGACATCAAATGACTTTGCGTCGTATGGTTTGAAATTGTACATCGTATCATTTCACTTTGAACCGTATCAATTCACTTTGTAACGAATGAACCGAGTCTACACGTCGCATCGAATCAATATGTACGTCATCAAATGACTTCATGTTGAATTAAATGGCCTGTCATTGAATGGTTTGTAAATATCCAGATTTTGACGGTTATGGCTTCCCATATTATGAACACTTTAGATAGGGTCATCCTGACGTATACAACGTCCCAAATTTGCTCGATGCTTCGTCAGTCGTTAGGTCAGAAGCATACGACGTCGTATTTGAGTGTACTCGGTGTAACGGTGGACACATGAGATATTAGCGAGGTTTTGAACATTGTTCTGTGTATTTGAATGGGCTTAGACTGCTAAATCTGTGCTATTGTCGCCAATCTTTACATTCGTTAATTTTTTTTTGAATTTTGTTTTCACACTTATGTTTTTAAAGTTTGATTTATTTTTTAAGCATTCGGTATATTTCGACGAAATTTTATGTGAACATCAAACAAAGATGTTATTAAAAGAAAATCATGCTACAATTGTTAGTTCTTTTTTACTCTCTCAGATTTTGCAGGAAAACAAAGTGGATACTTTCTATTTTTGATGAGTATATATCACACACAGTACTGTTCATGTCCGTTGAAAACCCGATTTAACACTGGTGATTTGTTATGTTCAGGGGAGAAGAGTTTGTATGTTATTTAAAAAATGAGTGAGCATAAATTATTAATACTATACTTAGGGTAACACTTAACAAATGCAATTCAGAAAAAAACGTAAGCGAGTGCCGTTTACAAAACATGTAAGTACAAGTTGTTGAGAAACTATATTTTACGAAAGACTTGTCCCATATGCATGCGACTTACAATTTAATAAAAAATATCACTGGCAACTATACACCTCAGTGCGTTCCCCCGCGAGGTAAGGTCGGGAACCACCAGACATCCCGGGAAAAGGCACCAGCGTGAAAGATACAAGTGTTGTAAAGCTAAATAACATAACATAACATAACATAATTTTATTCAGCATTAAACCACAATACAATAGTTTATAGCCTACATATACATCTGAAAATACAAAAGTCTGTCTCTCCCTTTCATGGTGACTTATATCCGTCAGCAATATATAATACGTTTTACCTGGAGGAAAGTAAATATGTATGTTTTATATTCACAACACTTCTTTTTATATATTTGCAATTACAACATATCGTCATAAATTCAAGTTCATTAAATAGCATTAGCCATAGATGTGTATATCACTCACACTCAACTATATCAAGTTCACCCACTTTCATGATACATGCATATGTACATTAATTATTTTGAATGCGTTTTTAAAGGCATAATATAAATATTTACTTAATTGTTCCAAATTATTTTTAGATTGCTTTAACATAAGAGAGTCTAATTTATTAAGTGTTGGCCATCTGCAGAAATATCTAGGCAGAAATATTGTTCTTAATTCAGAGTAAAACGGGCACACAAGAAGAAAATGGTACTCATTCTCAATAACTCGCATATTGCAAAAAATGCAAACCCTTTCACTGCGTTCAATATTATTATGTCTACCTGTTTCGATAGCAAGTGCATGTGCAGATATTCTAAATTTCGTTAAAGCAATTCGGAATTTAGGAGTAGTAATTGTACTTAAATACTGTTCATAGTTAAAATTAAATTTAAATCTACTATATGTCAATAGTCTGCTAGAATTATTGATAGATCCAAACCAAGATTGCTTGTACTGATCTAAAATTCTGAGTTTAATTTGATCGTAAGGGATATCGATCGTTAGTTGACTATGCCAAACATCCAAAAACCCAAGATTTTCTAATTCTCGCTTAATGTGCCAGGCCCAGTTCATGCGATTAAACCTGTGATTATTATTGTGTTCGTATTCTTGTTTTATCATGATGTAAGTTTTATAAATCAAGGAATCGCGTTTGGTAAGCACTTTAACCCAGTATTTAAGCATTCTCAGTTTTCTGTATATTTTTAAAAGGTAGCGACCTAGCTCACCGTATAAACCTTCTAAATTTGTCGATTTTCTGACACATAAGATGTTTCTGCAAAATTTATTATGAACAATTTCTACGTTAGGAGCTTCATGGAAACCCCACACTTCACATGCATAATTTAAAATAGACCCAACAAGAGAGTCAAATAATTTACACTTCTCATTGATTGGAATTGTTATTTGATTAAATACATTATATAATATATGCAATGAGTATGACGCATGCTGAGCTAAATTCTGTTGGGTTCTTGCCCAGTTACCGTTTTTGAAGAATTCCACTCCTAAATATTTAAATGATGAAACTATTTCTAACTGAATTCCATTCAAAACAAATGCAGGATTTGAGGGTCTGCCATTTTCGAAGATCATTATTTTTGTCTTACTTGTGTTAATTTTAAGTCCCCAAAACATTGCAATAATTTTGCAGGTCATTTAACATACTCTGTAAAGATTCTACCGATTGAGAAAAGATCACTGAATCGTCTGCGTATAATAAAATGAATACCTTTAGTTCGTCTATACTAAATATATCACTGCTATCTGTGTTGATACTATTAGATAGATCATTAATGAAAAACATGAACATTATCGGAGACAATGGGTCCCCTTGTTTTAAACCGTTATTTGAAACGAAAAGTTCAGATATAGTATTTTTATATTTTATAGAACATTTGACCGAAGAATATATTGACTGTAGTGTTTTCAACATTTTCGGGCTTACATTTTCTTGAGTAAGTTTATGCCACAATAAATACCTATCGACGGTGTCAAAAGCTTTTTCGAAGTCTATAAAAGCACAATAAAGCCTTTTCCCTTTTGTACTGAAAACCTTTGCAATTATTGAATAAAAAATAAAAATATTATCTACTGTAGATTTAGCTTTTTGAAATCCAAATTGGTTATAGTCAATTTTATCATGCAATTCTGACCACTTTTTTATGCGGTTTAATAAAACATGTGAAAATATTTTTGGCAGCATATTTATAAGTGTTATTCCTCTATAATTGTTTGTAGAGTCAATATCACCCTTATTTTTGAATAGAGGTATAATCATTCCTTCACCCCAATATTTCGGGTACCCTCCATTTAAAAATATTTTGTTAAAAAGCTTAACAATAAATGGTAAAATAATAGTTTTCGACAATTTAAAGACTTCAGCTAAAAGAGTGTCAATTCCAGCTGATTTTTTATTTTTCAAAGACATATCTATTACTAAACTTATTTCATCGTACGTTATTTCCCCGTCTAGGTCTGGGTCTATAAAGTCGGATTGATTATCGTTCGTATTATTAACGAAGTCCGGTAAGTTATTTCCAACTTGAAAGATGGCTTTAAAATGAGTATAAAAATGTTGAACTGATAAAATATCTGACGTTTTCTCTTTTGTCTTTAAGTGTTTATTTATATTCTTCCAAAATTCTCGAGGTTTAGTTTTGGCTATTTCACATAATCGTTTGCCTTCATTTTGTTTAAATTTTGCACGCACTTTACATTTAGTACGATTAAACAGTGTTCTAGCTTTAGTAAACAATCGTCTATTTTCGTCGGTTTTATTTTTCATAAAGGTGTTTCTAGCCCTTTGGAAATCTTTTCTCTTATTTTTGCAGCTTTCGTTAAACGATATTTTGGCCCATTACTGTATCTACGTTTTCTTGCATAAATTGTGTAAATAATTGAACTGATGTGTCTACATTTTCCTGGTCAATATTGCCGGTAAAGTTACGAATTTGCTCTTGTTTCGATAAAATATTTTCATGCAGAATTTGAGTTTTAGTTTCATCCCATATAACTGTATGAACTATTTCTGGCTCTTTTCTAATAATTCGTTCATTTTTCTTTATATTAAATGGTAACAGCAACGGCGCGTGGTCAGAAAATTCTGAGAATGGTAAAACTTTAAAGTCTTCAATATATTTAAAATCTTCGTAGTCCATTAGAATATAATCTAGAACGCTTTGGCCACGTGATGAGCAATATGTGTAGTAAATAAAACGCTTGTAAGTGACAAAATGAATTCAAACACATTCTTTGAAAAACTAGTTCTCAACATAAACATGGTTACATTTGTTTCATCCTCCATCAAAGTACTTGAGCAACAAAAACATATCTGAAACGAGAAGAAGACTTTAATATTGCGTTTAAACAAAATATCTTAAAATACATGAGTAATAATGGTTAATGAAACAGTCTTTGATACAAGAGTATGACTGTAATGACGAATTGGCCCGTTAATAGGCGTCAAAATTTAACTATATTTACTTGTGAGGTTTTTATAGATACCATCGCATTACTTAAAAAATGTTTAAGTAAATGACAATGCATAACTTTAAAACTGTATTGAACATTTTACATCATTGCTTTTTAAAATCTTTATTCAAACAGAAAAATGTTTCTCCCCAATTTCTATTTTAGCCATCTCACAAACCAGACTGTGGCAGCGGATACCTACCCTCCGTGACTCAGACATTGTTTATCTTTAGAATTACCTCCCTTTATTCGCTTCATGTATCGTTTTTAATTTAAATCTAAACATTGAGCTTTCAATTTTCTTCGTTATTCTACCAATTTTTTAATATATTATTGATGAAATATAAAAAGAAACCATTGAGTTCGCTGCTTCAAGTAGACATATCATCACATCACACACAAACACACAGATAAAAGTCCAGACTCCATTGTGTCTATAATCGTCGGGTAGGACGCCTGTCGTAGGCGGACGGTCGTTAGAAACACACACACACACACACACACATAGTTAGCAATATGTAAAAACATTTTGCGTTGAAATTAATATTAATGATTGAATACATGCAGGTTATGTAGAAAAAACACGGGACGCCGGAAGTTTTTCAAGATTGCCATGTGTCCCTTTAAAGAAGGTATTAGCATAACGTGTGTCGAATGATGAGGGCCGTTCAAAATAAATCCTTTGCGTGTAGATAACAAAAAAAAAGAGGCCTACGTGTTTTGGTTTCATTTATGTTTTAAAAACAATAACGAACTATATTTATCAACAAAGTGTTTGTATTTAGTACCTATAGAATAACTGTTTATTTTTTAGCCACACAAGTGAAGTACACATCAATCTCATTAAACTCATTTACGCTTTGCTGCGTAGCAAAGAGTACCGTAGGGTGATAAAGGGTCTGATTTTAATGAGATTGTGTACACAGTATTATATACATATACTTTACATAATATTCAATATAGAAATTCTAGTCCAGGAAACAAACTGTAATCGGGAATCAATCTATGCAAGATTTTGTTTTACAAATTAAAAAAAAAAATCGCTTGAAGAACGTCACATCGGCGTATATGGTATTAGGCCATATAGGCTCGGGGCTGCACATCAATATGAAAAGTCCAAAAATGCAATAAAAGCTGAAGCCGTAGTGGGGTGAGGTGGTTAAAGGTTCAGAAACGGGTTTTGAAAACATTAAGAATTATAGTTCTGTCACACTTTCAAAGGTTAATTCTCAGATTTTGTCAGAAAAACATTTCTTAAAATACCACAAGTTTTCTGTCAAATATACACAAGAACGCGTTTAAAAAAATAATCCTCCGGGGGAGCATGCCACCGGACCCCACTAGTTTGTCGGGCCTACACATGCATTTCAGGTCAGCTACGCCAATGAATACGTTTCTTTGACGTGCACGGAGGGTAGGCTACGGTACACGGGACCGCTCTGCGGACGATGCTAAGAGACCTTCCGGTTTTATCAAGT